>CM052901.1:9053140-9085386 GCA_028534135.1 Potos flavus | reverse complement strand
GGGGGGGGGGGGACGGGCGAGCCTGGTGGTGGGTATTGAGGAGGGCACGTATTGCATGGAGCACTGGGTGTGGTACATAAACAATGAATCTTGTAACACTGAAAAAATAAAATAAAAGTATTTGGGGATAAAAAAAAAAAAGTTAAAAAAAAAATAAAAAATAAAAACCCTAGGAGTGGTGAAAGGCAATAAATAAATAAATAAATAAATAAATAAATAAATATAATGCAAGTATTTTTGAGGGACTGTGGATTACACATAAAGCATCACACTTGACTAAACTTGCATCTAGCAGTTCACATTTGATCATTCCTATAAGCTAGTTAGGTGTTATTATTCATAGTTTATAGGTGAAGAAACTGAGGCTCAGGAGGGTTAAATACTTGCCAATAACAAAATAGTCAGAAAGTAGCAGTGACTATATTCACTTTCAGTTCTTTTTTTTTTTTTTAAGATTTATTCATTTATTTGAGAGTGGGGAAGGGACAGAAGAGAGAGAGAATCTTCAGACTCCCTGATGAGCCCAGAGCCCAATGCAAGGCTCGATCTCACGACCCAGGAGATCATGACCTGAGCAGAAATCAGAAGTCAGGCACTCAACCGACTGAGCCACCCAGGCGCCCCTCACCCTCAATCTTTAACAAAGTCAATTCTTGACACAAGATATGTGTGTAAAGAATATGTTTGAAAGGGGACTGAGAATGAAGAGCACGTGACCATGGGGAGACTGACTCCCAGGCTGGGCAGTGTTCAGGTAAGTTGGAGTAGATGAGACTAGAAAAGTGGGCTGGGGCCACATTATGAAGGGCCTAGCCTGATCTGTTAAGGAATTAGGACATTGCCCTGAAAGCGCTGGCTTGTCTAAGAGTGCAGAACTGAGCTAGGATTCAAGTCTAAGTTTCTTACTCCAAAGCCCATGATAGGGTACATCTTCTAGTCTCTGCTGTTGTCTCTGCTGTCTAGTAGACTACAGACATGAAAATTCAGATTGCAAATCACATTTATACCCATTATTTCATTCAAATCTCACATTCAACTCTGTGAGATAAGTATTGCTTTTAACCTGATTTAAACATAAAGAAACTAAAACTTGCTAGTAATGCTTAAATAAATACACAGATATACAGTGTGAATGTGGCAGATCCCACAATGACTCCCCAGGAATCTTATGCAAAATGTCATGGTTTTTCACTCCAATTGCCTACTGGATAATCTATAAATCTCTCTTTAAGCACAATATGCAAACATATAGTTTTCTCACCAAGGTTTGCTTCTCCTGTCATCTCTTTCTAGGAAAATGCGCTACTCTCCAGCAAGTTATCCAAACCAAAAAGCCTGAAGACATCCTAAAAACCTAAACAACTGAAGAGTTATGCCTTCATCAGAGTTTAAAAGTACCATATGTCAATCGAGACACAAAAAATGACTATCAAGACACTGAGTTAAAAAAATTCAAAGAACAATGAGTTTTTAAATCTGTAATATCCCATGTTCCTAACTTGATTACTCCCCCTCTGGTTCCCTGTAGTGATTACCAACAAAAGTCTGATAATTGATAGACTTAGACATGATGAGAGGTTACCATGAGGCTCGGTCTGAGAGCAGGGAACTCTATTCTACAATCTTATGAAAGGCTGCCTAATAACATTCTTTAAAAAGATTTATTTATTATTTTAGAGAGGGAGAGAACATCTGAGTGGGAAGAGGGCCAGAGGGAGAGAACCTTTAAACAGACTCCCCACTGAGTGGGGAGCCTGCCATGGGGCTCGATCTCAAGACCCATGAGATCATGACCTGAGCTGAAACCCAGAGTTGGATGCTTAATGGACTAAGAAACCCAGGTCCCCCTGCCTAATAACATTGTTTAACAGCTTTATTGAGGCATGAATGACAAACAATAAACTGCACATCTTTCAAGGGTACACAAGTTCATAATTTTTGACATATATGTATATCCATCAACATATCATCACAACCGAGACAGAGAACATAGCCATCACACCCCACGAATTCTTTCCTTTCCCTTACTGGGTCCTCTATGCATCCTTCCACCCACTCCTTGAGCAACAACTGATCTGCTTTCTGTCATTATACACCAGTTTACATTTCCTATATATTTTTTTGTAAACGGAATTATATATTTCCAACCAAGAATCCCATGGCATCCAAACTTTCAGTCAGGTGTGAGAGCAACACAATAGGCATTTTAAGACTCAAAAGTTTATCTGCCATGCATTCTTCTTCAACAAATTACTAGGAGGGGGCTTTAACAACAACAATAACAACAACAAAATGAAGACAAAAACTAAAAAAGAGAAAAATATAAAAATGAAGAAATAGGACCCAAGAAAGGAAAGAGGTAAACTAAATTTCTGGGATGATTATAAAGGGGCATCTTAGCATGGCAGCTATATGGCAGTCCCAGAGACTAATCCATCCACTGGAGCCAGAGGATAGAAGACCACTTGGGCAACGACTTCAAGAAAGAAAGTAACCTGATTGACTATCTACTGTGTTTGTATGGAGAAAAGCTGTGCATGGCCCTATGAGCATTAGGGGCATTCCAGATATATACTTTGTTGACTAAACAAAGAAACAAACAGGAAAATGTAAGTAACAATTAACTCCCTGAATTAAAAACAGGAAATCTTGTGCAAGAAAGGAAATGTAATCAAAGTGACACAGGTGCAAAATATTTGTATGTTGGTAATAATAAGTTGAAACGTATATATCTATTTGGCCAAAAACGGTTGCATAGCTTTCTTCAAATGATGGTGATTAAAAGAATGTTGAGTGGGTGATGGGTAAGTGCAGTGGTAAAAGAATGGTAAGCTCTCTGTTTATAGTAGGGGTCAAGAGACTATATTTGTTTATATCTGTAAAAACTCGAAGAATAAAATATATGGAGATTATTTTAAATATGAAGGAAAATACTGGAGAAACCAAAAAAAGTTAACAGGTCAAAGCAGTTAGATTTAGAGAGTGGGAATCAGGGGTGGGCAAGAATATGGTTGGAGACTGGGACTACTGCTTTGGTTATAAATTTTGAAGGGCCAGTTGACTTTAAAATTATGCACCTATGGGGCACCTGGGTGGCTCAGTAGGTTAAGCGTCCGACTCCTGATTTCGGCTCAGGTCATGATCTCAGGATTGTGAGATGGAGCCCCATGTTAGGAGAACAATGAATAATATATTGTGATGTGATACGATGTGTGGCGTGTGGTGTGTGTGCGTGTGTGTTTGTGTTTGGGGAGGACATGTGAAGAAAATACAATCGGAATATTGAAATAAAGGTGTTTTTAAAGGGACAAGCTGAGATTCCACTTGTACTTGATTGGTGAGGGGATAACCAAGAAAGATAAACTAACATTCTAGGTATCTGATGTTATCATGCATCCCTTCAGATATTTCCAATAAGGCTGTACCCAAGAATGAGGACTAGAATCAGATTTTAGTTACTCTGTGCAGCACACTTGACTCCAAGCGTATTGATTCCATCTGAATTAAACTCTCTGAGATGATAAACACTTGATATTTATTCCTGTAATAAAAGGGTTTATTTCTTATATATTTTTTAGCTCAGTGGGCAGGTTTTATATGACTCGTGTGCCTCAGGTCAATGTCATGTGGAGCTGGTGCAGCCAGCTGGAATTAGCTAGAAGTTCTCACCTCACTTTCTATGTTTTATCCCTCTCAACTTTTAGGTCACCCTACTATTTCCTCGTCATTTGATTTTGTGGTCATCCCAGGAAGTAGAAAAGGGTAATGGAGTAGAAATCTTCCGGAAGTTCTGAATCAAGAGCCTTGAGCTGGGAGAAGAGCACCAATAAGAAATAAGAGCAACCACAACTGGTTTTTTAGTAATAACTCGTTCTTACATTTTCTCGCAAATCAAAGATATCTTAGGATGCATCAAACTTCATTTATATTTGATTTATCAAATTTTATTAAAAATGAATGTAAGCAGTTAACCACTTTAAGTAATGTGTGGAGAATTATTAACATCCTTTAGATAACTTATGAGGATCCTATGTTTTACTTTACTGAACCTGCTTCACAATTTTTTCAGTGCCTATTATGTGCCAAACGCTAGGAATACAAAAATTAGCTTCTACCACTGCTAGGTTTCATAAAACCATAGACAGAACTAGAATACTAGTCAGATGTTACTAAGTGCAGTGAGAAAAACAGTGTGTTATGGGAGCCCCTGGAGATGAATTTGGGAATGAGAAACGATGGAAGGTATCATATCACAGATTGGGGAATGGCTTGTGGATAAATACATGTCCTGTCACCGCTGTTGCTTTATTACTCAGAAGTCTTATGTAATGAAAAAAATAATGAGGTAAGTGGCAAGGTATGGCTTCCTTGTTTACTCTAGTAAGGTCTGAGAAGAATGGACAGGCCTGTTTCCTAGAAAGAAACCTTCGAAAAAGCTGCTTACTGCCAACTTGATTCCCACCAAGGGGTCATGCCTGCTGACGGGTGTAGTTTGTAAGGCAACAGCTATAAGAAGACAGCTGTATGAAAGTCCAAAGGAACTTTCACTCTTCTCTTCAATTCCCTGAGAACCTAGAGGTAGGTTAGATATTTTTGGAATGTGCCACAGGCAGCCAGGCAGGTTGGGGATTTCATGCCAGCCCATCTCTGTTCTGAAATAATGAAAGAAGCTCCAAGAAATTGTACCTGTCAAATCCGTCAGGGACTAAAAGCAAGAGGAGATCATTTTGACAGTTTTCAGCAGCCATTGTGCTGATCACCCATGTTACTACCGCACTGTGTTCCTGGGGAAGGGATGGGTGAGTAGCGAATTATGTGTTTCAGAATTGACTCAAAAATATCTCTCAAATGTATTTGTTGCATTTCGACAAGTTTGGAAAGGCTGATTTTATATCCTAGTAAGGCTTGTATTGAGAAAGGGGGGGGGAGGGAGGGAGGGAGAAGAAGACTTAATACATATTGGATATGTATAGAGCAGACAATATGATCGTATTCTGCTTATTTCTCAGTTCTTGTTTTCTTGCTGTGGATTTAACTCGCAAATGGAAATGAGCTTCCTGACACCCATGTGCAGTTGGGATGCATCGCATTTCTCTCATTTCCAACATCACTGCAAGGAAAACAAACAAATAACATGTGGCAAATACCATTGGCCAAAAAATGAGCATCTGCGTCCAGATGAGAAAGGGAGGATTGGCAATAAAAGAAGACCTTGGCTCTGTTTCAAAATAAGTTTATTTGGGGAATTTGCTGGATTATTGTGAGTGTCAGATCATACATTTATTAGTCAGAAAGTTGTCTGAGTGTTATCTAATCCAGCTCTTTGTTTTGTGATAGGTTGACTCAATATCTTCTTCCAAAGATTTTTATCTGATGTAGTGTTTAAACTTTAAAGGCAGATTATCTGAATGCATTATGACAAGGGTTTAATCTAGAACTAAGGACTGAAATATTACAGATTTGGGTTTTCAGGAGTCCCTCTTAGTCTTGGTTTTGCTTTCTACAGTTTCAGTTTCCGTGCTCAGTGGTACTCTGGAAGCAGGTGATCCTTCTTCTGATGCAACATCAGAAGATGGACAGTAGCCTGACGCTCTGTCATGATGCCTACGTCATTCACCTCACTGTGTCTCATCCCATGGGCATTTTATCATCTCACATCATCACAGGAAGAAGGGTGAGTACAGTACAGTAACATATTTTGAGAGAGAGACACCACATCCACATAGCTTTTACTACAGTATGTTATAATTGTTCAATTCTATCATTAGTTATTATTGTTAATCTCTTCCTGTGCCTAATTTAGAATTTTTAAAAGATTTTATTTATTCATTTGAGGGGCGCCTGGGTGGCTCAGTGGGTTAAAGCCTCTGCCTTCGGCTCAGGTCATGATCTCAGGGTCCTGGGATCGAGCCCCTCATCGGGCTCTCTGCTCAGCAGGAAGCCTGCTTCCTCCTCTCTCTCTGCCTGTCTCTCTGCTTACTTGTGATCTCTCTCTCTCAAATGAATAAATAAAATCTTTTTAAAAAAAGATTTTATTTATTCATTTGAGAGAGAGAGAGACCATGAGCAGGGGGAGGGGAAGGGATGGGGCACAGGAAGAGGGACAAGCAGACTCCGTGCTGAGTGATGAGCCCGATGTGGGGCTCAACGGGGGGCTTGATCCCAGGATCCCGAGGTCACAACCTGAGCTGAGCCAAAGTCAGATACTCAACAGACTGAGCCACCCAGGCATCCCAGCCTAATTTATAAATTAAACTTTATCATAGGTATATATATATATATATATATGGGAAAAACATAGTCTGTATGGGATTCAGTACTACCTGTGGATTCAGGCATCCACGGGGTCTTGGAATGTATTCCCCATGGAACCATTAGTTTCTTGAATGGAGTGTCAGAAAAAACTGTTAGACTTAATCAGAAAACATGGGATGAGTTTAAGATTCCCTTCTTCCACTTGTTAGCTGTGTACCTTTGGACAAGTCACTTAAACTCCCTGAGCTCCAGTTTCCTCATCCTTAATCTAGGAAATAACAGCTAGATCATGTGTGTTGCAGGGCTGTTTTCATGAGTGTCAAAGGAGTTCATATATTAAATAATTTTGGAATCTTTAAAGAGCTGTAACAAATGTGAAGCATTGTTAAAGGCAATAATAATAATTTTTATTGTGGTAAAATGTACATAACTTAAAATTTACCATTTTAACTGTTTTGACAGTTCAGTAGCATTAAGCACATTCACCTGATCTTGAAACCATGATCCCTGTCTCCAGAATTTTTTCATCTCAAACTGAAACTCTGTACCCATTAAACAGTAACTTCCCATTCCCCACAGTCCCCCTGCACCAGTCCCTAATAACCACTATTCTACCTTCTGTTGCAAGGAATTTGACAACTTGAGATATTTCATAGAAATTTGTCTTTTTGTGTCTGGCTTATTTCACTTAGCATAAAGGTTTCAAGTTTCATCCATGTTGTAGCATCCACCAGAATTTCCTTCCTTTTTAAGATTGAATAATTCCATTGTATTTGTATACCACACTGTGTTTATCCATTCCTCTGTCTAATGGACATTTGGGTTGTTTTGGTTCATCTTTTGGCTATTGTGAATAATGAATGGTATCAACATGGGCATACAGATGTCTCTTTGAGTCTCTGCTTTCAATTCTTTTGGGTATATGCCTAGAAATGGAATTTCTGAAATCATATGTTAATTCTAGGTTTAAATTTTTGAGGAACTGTCACTGATTTATATTTTTCTCACCCTAAAAATATGCATATAGTAAGATCTTGTGGTAAAAAAATATTCCCCTCCTCTTTCTTTTCTTTTCTTCTTTCTTTCTTTCTTTCATCTTTCTTTCTCTCTTCCTTCCTTCCTTCTTTCCTTCCTTCCTTCCAACCTTCCTTCCACAGTGAACCCCTACACTATCCAGACCCTGTACTAGACACGGAGGATACAGTAGTAAATCAGACCTATTCTCTGTCCTCCCCGATCAGTTATTAATAGAAATTTAATATTAGAATTTGATTTTCAATAGTCATATATTATATCTCACATGTTCCTTGGTTGAGGGAGCTTTTACAATTATATTGCTTAAGTTCTCTAAACTATTTTTTAAACTTTAGGTAGCATCCAATTAACTGTGAAATAAATTTAGTGGCTCACAAGAAGCATGTATTTTTAGTATAATGTAATAAAATACAATAGGAAGGTTCAGAAAAGCATCTCAAATTAAGGGTATTATTTCATGATATTTTTATTTTGGCATACACACACATACGTTTTAAATAGCAATTCAAAATTATTTCTTGCTGTGAAAAAAAAATCACACAAAAAAGTTTGATAGCCGTGCATAAAAGGATTCCTTTTTTGCAGTGAAGAGGCTAATACCAACAAAGGTAAACTTTTGCTTCTCCTCCATTTGCCTTGCTTTTTTTTAGGCTCCGCTAGAATTTACCAAAAGCAACCTTCCCATATTTTAGTTCCTTTTGAATGAAAGATTCCAATATTTTAGTTTAAAAAGTAAGAGAATGAAGTTGTTTTGATTTTTTAAGTTACGAACTTCATAAACATAAGGGAAAACATTTCTTTTTCATTTCCTTTTTAAAACTTTATTTAAAAATAATTGACATATAGTGTATTATTAGTGTCAGAGGTAGAGTTTAGTGATTCATCAGTTGCATATAATCCCCAGTTCTCATTACATCATGTGCCCTCCTTAATGCCCATCACCCAGTTACCCCATCCCCCCACCCACCTCCCCTCCAGCAACCCTCAGTTTGTTCCCTAGAGTCAAGAGTCTGTTATGGTTTGTCTCCCGCTCTGATTTCGGCTTATTATATTAAAGAAAAACATTTTTATATACATAACCATTGCAAAAAATAATTTTCAGAGAAAATTTTAATTAGTATCATATAATTACATCTTTGCATAGCCAATATAAAAACTAATATTGCCCTTTCTCAATTAGGAATAAATATAGACTTTTTTTTAGTAGGAGAATTTTGATGTAAAATGTGAATGTCAATTCCTCAGAACATTCCTGCTGCTGTCATGTAAATGCTCTACCTTGTTTTTGCTTCGTTTGTTTTGGCTTTTGAGGTAGTTTAACTTGAGCAGGAAATATCTATCTTAAACTTTGAACATCTAACTTGAACATGAGGCATTCAACTTGAACTAAGACATGTAAGTCAGTTCCACGTTTCTGTCTTTTAAATTGATACTTACACATTTAATTAAGCAAATTTCCTTAATCATACAGTGTGAAAATATATAACATGAAGTAGTCATGAATGCTCTTCACCAAATACGTCCAAGTCTCTGTCTCCTGGCCACGTGGTGAGATTAAACATGTAGTTGAGTGTGGTCTCGAGATCTGTTCAATGAGTTGTAAGTAGAAATAATGTATGATCACTCCCAGTGGGAGGATTTATTTGCCAAAACAACACCCTCCAGAAGACCATTACCAAAGGTAAAATAACCAAAGACATTTGAGATGGTGGCTGCTCTGTCCGTGTGGGTCCTTGAGTACCAATGATGATCCGGGCCCGCGGAACTG
This sequence comes from Potos flavus, assembly GCA_028534135.1. Lineage (NCBI taxonomy): Eukaryota > Metazoa > Chordata > Mammalia > Carnivora > Procyonidae > Potos > Potos flavus. Next base: position 9,076,328 of record CM052901.1, on the reverse strand, counting down.
GAGATTTACATATAGCATAAGCAAGAGTAAACCTTTTATTGTTTTAAACCCTTGAAATTTTGTGGCTATGTAATCAGAGCATAACCATACATATCTTGTCTGACACACATGAGGAAGTTCGTGGTGTTCACTCACAACTTCTGAACCAGTGGTTGACACATAGGTTTGCTTGAGTTAGAACTGTAAAGACCCAAGACTGACCACCAACTCAATCAAGAAAATGAACTGACTGATTAATTGTATACAGGCTTAACAAAAATCATGGAAATGCTTGTTGTGTATTGAAGGGAAGGAGAAATTCTTCTCTACCCTCAAGGTCTTCCAGCTGGATTAATACTTAAATTTACACGAGATAGATTAGCAGAAGGAAAAACCAAAGTTTTATTATGTGCACATGGAGGCCCAATAATGAAATTGTGACCTAAAGAAATGACCAAGGCCCGAGAAGTTTTTGTATTTTCTAAACAAAGAGACAATAAATCTGTGAGCCCTTGACGGGACAAAGAAAACTTGGGAAGTTTCAAGTAGTAAGGAATTCTAAACAGAATTTGAGCTGGGATGGTTAATCAGTAAAATGTAACAAGGGTTGTTTATACAGCCTTCTGGGCTCTGAATTTCCCACCTCTGCTGATAAGGATGTCCCTGTCCCTCCTGGTACAGGAAGGGTACCTTTCATGTGGGAGATTTATTTTCTGCTTTCAGGGGGATAGAGGAGGGTCTGAGTGTCCTTCTGGCGCAGGCTGCCTCTTAAGTAACTTTTATTTAAAATAATCAATATGCCATCGCGGCACATTTGGGGGAAGCCTGCCCTTGGCATCTATAGTATATTAAGTTTCTAGTTCATGAAAACTCCTGTTTCATATTCAAAACAAAGATATTTCTTTGACTTGATTATTAACAGTCTTTATAATCTCATAACTTTCATAGTAGTTGCAAGCAATATCAGATGAAAGGTTTGGATATTTGAAAGACTTAAATTTATATAGTAACTACAGAAAACTCAAGCCATATTTCTAGAGAAAGTAAGACCAACATAACCACAAAATATGTTAAATGGCAAAAATAAAGGTGAAAATATACCTAAGTCGTTTATAAGAAGCCGATACTAAAATGGTACTAGAATTCTCATTCCTTTAAGTCCTAAAACATCCACGTTGTAAAATATAAGAAACGTAAAGTCTTAGTAAAGATCGTTTATGATTCCACAGGAACATTTATGGCAGTGATGTGTGACACCACCAAAGGCAATCAAATATCAAATAAAATTGGGGGAATATTAGATTAACAGAATATAAGGATATAAATGTGCTTATTCAGCAGATCCTCAGAATTCCACAGAAACAAAACCATAAAAAATGCAAAATGATATTTATACAACCCAATACTATCATAGAAATAGAAGGTTAACAGTAAATGTTTAAAGATAAAGCACTCCTCTTGATGGTCTTAAAACATGAAGAAATATGATAAAAAATACTTCAAATACTTTGAAGAAATATGATATTATAATGTCTTCTAAAATGTAAGCTATGAGGGGCGCCTGGGTGGCTCAGTCATTAAATGTCTGCCTTCAGCTCAGGTCGTGATCCCAGGGTCCTGGGATCTAGCCCCACATCAGGCTCCCTGCTCAGCGGGGGGCCTGCTTCTCCCTCTCCCACTCCCTTGCTTGTGCTCTCTCTGTCAAATAAATAAATAAAATCTTTAAAACAATAAACAAAATGTAAGCTATGGGTCCAGTGTTCTTAACATGTACTACACATCTTGATGGCTGTCTGTCATTTTCCTTCTTCTCTTTATGATGTATAGGCCCCTGCTCAGCTCCCTACTACATAAGCTAGATACAACGGCGGAGCTCAATGCCTTTCGCACTGAATATGAGTCATGTTTAAAAGGCTAAAGGCTAAATTCCCATTCTGATTTTGCATAATGAATTTGATAATGTGACTTATAAGGCTGCTATTTCCAACCATGTTAGTCATGACAGTAATTATATTGATAAATCAAATAGTTATGTATTTGATTCATTAATCTGACCAGTTAGTCTTATATTCACTTTATGAAATCATCTGGCATTGATATTAAAACCATATTGATGAGTAATGATATGCATTGTGTCACTATTGGAAAAATGAGTAATTTTTAAATAGCTCTAAGAAATGTAAGTCTGGGCACATTTATGATCATCTTATATGTTTTACTGAGAAAATAAATTTTAGATAGGGAACTTTGAGAAATGAAAAATACGTGCAAATCTAAGATGGCCATTGTCACCATTTCTCTAAAAAAATCCTATGCAAATATCCCTCTACTTACATATAGGTGTACAAGGTTTCTAATGAAAAGACAGAATTAAAGATTCCCAAATTTGGAAGTAAGCTTAGAGATCTTACACAAGGGCTCTTAAGCCATTGACCATGGAAAAGCTTCATGGAATTAGTCAACCCAGACATTTTAGGAAACAATTTGATCTGCTTCCTTATGCAGAAAAAGCAACTATTTGGGGTCTGATTTGAAAAGAGATCTCCCATTGTGTTGCATACCTGAAACGAATATAATGCTACATGTCAATAATACCGCAATTAAGAAAAAAGAAAATAGATCTCCCAGTAAGTGGAAAGATGGATATCTATCATATACAGTATAATTAAAGTAACTCTCCTGGTTTGTACTACACCATCATTTCATTCCTAATGTCCAGTCAGGCTTCATTTATGAAGCAGTACCTCTCATTTAATCCTTACCATAGTCCATTAAGTAAACATGATAAGAATATGTTTTGATAATGATGCTTTTATGAAATCCATTTGTAATTTGTTCATGGTCACAAACTAGGTAGATTTTACATGTTTAAACATCTTTCTGTATGCTGAATGTGTGGAATAAAATGTGATATAACTAGAATTATTTGGGACTCCTTCTTTTAACCACAATGACATAAGAAATGCTAGATTTACCCTCCTGCCTAAAACAATTTTTTAAAAAGTAACAAAATTTATGAAACACTGGTTTTTAAGGCACTGAGAATCAGGAAGTAGAGAGTGATCCCTGAGAAATGGGTAACAAATAAGTATCCAAGTAAGCTCCCTAGCCTCTGTCTTACTGTCTTGAGATATTTTCCAGGTTGTGATGTAAATAGCAATACCCAGGTGCCAGACAAAGACTGACAGATACCCTGAGCATCTGAAGAGATAAAGGCAAAATTCTCAAGACAGAGTATTAGAGGAAAAAAATCTGAACTTATTGATAGTCATGTTAAATGAAAATAGTACAAATGTCCTCATGTAAAGGTAGAAATTATCAGGTTGAACTTTATTATTATTTTTTTTTGAGGAGGTTAATTTTTTAAAATTTTTTATTTTTTTTAATTTTTATTTTATTTTTTTAGTGTTCCAAGATTAATTGTTCATGCACCACACCCAATGCTCCATGCAATACATGCCCTCCTCCATACCTACCACCAGGCTCACACTCCCCACCCCTCTCCCCTCCAAAACCCTCAGTTTGTTTCTCAGAGTCCACAGTCTCTCATGGTTCATCTCCCCCCTCCGTTTTCTCCCAATTCACTTTTCCTTTCCTTCTCCCAATGTCCTCCATATTTTCCCTTATGCTCCACATGTAAGTGAAACCATACGATAATTGACTCTCTCTGCTTGACTTATTCAGGTTGAACTTTAAAAAAAAGGCTTAGATGGAGTGATCAAGAAACAAAAATAGCAAAGACACAAATTACCAACTTGAGGAATCAGAGAGCTGACATCACAACACTCTACAGATGTCGAAAAGATAACAAGAGGACATTATATATAACTATATGTTAATACTTTCAAAAAATTAGAAAGAATGAATAAATTTCTTGAAAGACACAAGCTACCAAAGCTCATTTGAGAAGAAATAGATAACTTGAATATTCCTATATTTATGAAATAAATTGATTTAAAAAAAAACACCCTACAAAGAGAACTTCAGAATCAGATGGCTTCAGTGGTGAATTCTAGCAAACATTTGTAGAAATTAATAAATCAATTCTAAAATTAATATGGCAGTTGAAAATCTAGAATAACCAAAACAAATTTTTAAAAAAAGATTTAGAAGAAATCTTTTAGATTTCTAAAGATTTAGAGAGAAAACACAACATGACTTCAAGACTTTAATTAAAAACTATAGGGGTGCCTGACTGGCTCAGTCAGGAAGGCATGCAACTCTTGATCTTGGTATCGTGAGTTAGAGTCCCATGTTGGGTGTAGAGATTACATAAATAAATTTAAAAAAAACTTTAAAAACCCTACAGTATCATGCCAGTGTAATACTGGCATTAAGAAAGAATATATATAAATAAATATCAGTGGGTCCAGAAGTAGACTTTCACAAATACGGGCAACTGCCTTTCAACAAAAGTACGAAGTCAACTCAACAGGGAAGGAATAGTCTTTTCAAGAAGTGCTACAGAAACAAATGGATTTCTCTATGTCAAAATAACGAATTTCAAACCAAATCTCACACAGATACTAGACTTTAATATAAAACCTTAAACTACAAGATTTTTGAAAGAAAACATAAGAGAACATCTTTGCATCCATGGTTTAAGCCAGGATTTCTTTTTTTTTAAAGATTTATTTATTTATTTATTTTAGAGAGAGAGAGAGAGAGAGCATGCAAGTGAGGGGAGGGGCAGAGGGAGAGGGAGAGAGAATCCTCAAGCAGACTCCCCACTGAATGCTAAGCGTGACGCTGGGCTCCATCCCAGGATGCTGAGATCATGACCTAAGGTGAAATTACGAGTTGGACGCTCAACCAACTGAGCTACCCAGGCGCCCCTTAAGCCAAGATTTCTTAAATACAGCATTACAAAGGTGATCCACAAAATACAGAAAAATTGGGGAATGATACTTCATCAAAATTATAAATTTCTACTTTTTAAATTGTACTTTTAAGAGAGTAAAAAAGCCAAGCTCACGATGGAGAATTATTCAGCACCACAAAGAAGTGAGTTATCAAGCCATGAAAAGACATGAAGGAAACTTAAATGCATATTAAGAAGTGAAAGAAGTCGATCTGAAAAGGCTACATACTGTATGATTCCAAATATAGGACATTTTAGAGAAGACGAAACGATGGAGTCAGTAGCAAGATCAGTGATTACACAGAGTTGGGAGGAGGGAAGGCTGAATAGGCAGAGCCACAGAGAAATTTTAGGTCAGTGAAACTACTCAGTAGGATACTATGATGGTGAATATATGCTATTATAACTTTGTCCAAACTCATAGAATGTACAGCACCAAGAATGAACTCTAAGGTAAATGATGGACTTTGGGTGATAATGATGTATCAATGTAGATTCATTAATGGTAACATATATACCACTCTGGTGGGGGGTGTTGATAGTGAGAGAGGCTGTTGGGGGGGGGCAGGGCTTATATAGGAACTTTCTGCTTTCTGCTCAATTTTGCTGTGAAAGTACTGCTCTGAAAAAAGTCTATTTTTCTAGATTTTATTTTATTGCTGTAAGAACACATTATGAGATGTAACCTCATAACAAAATTTTAAGTGTATAATACATTATTGTTGACCATAGGTACAATGTTGTATAGCAGATCTCTAGAGCCCGTACATCTTGCTTAACTGAAACTTTGTGCCCGTTTATTAGTAACTTTCCATAGCCCCTTTCCCCAGGCCCTGGCAAACCACCAGTCTACTTTCTGCCTCAATGAGTTTGACTACTTTAGGTATCTCATAAAACTGGAATCATGCAGGAACTGTCTTTCTGTGAATTGTTTATTTCACTTAGTATAATGTTTTCAAGTTTCATCCATTTTATATTATATGACAGAATTTATATTTATGTCTGAATAATATTCCATTTTGTGGGTATACCACATTTTCTTTATCCATTTATTCGGCGATGGACGTTTACATTGTTTCCACCTGTTTCCTATTGTGAATAATGCTACAATGAACATGGGAGTGCAAACATCTCTTCAAGATCCTGATTTCATGAGGGTGGCTGGGGGGTAGGGGGGTAGAGATAGGGTGGCTGGGTTATGGACATTGAGGAGGGTATGTGCTATGGTAAGTGCTGTGAAATGTGTAAGCCTGATGATTCACCTGGGGCAAATAATACATTATACGTTAATAATTATAAAAAATTGAAAAAAAAATCCTGATTTCAATTCATTCAGGTAAATATACAGAAGTGGGATTGCTGGATCATACAGTAGTTCCATTTTAAATTTTCTGAGGAACTTCCATACTGTTTTCCATAGTGGCTGCACCATTTTGCATTCCCACCTACATCGTGCAAGTGTTCTACTTTCTCCACATCCTCACCACCACTTGTTTAACAAAAAGGGAAGGATAAATAAAAACTTTCTCAGACGAAAAAACAAAAACAAAACCCAAAGGACATATGGTTAAAGAATCAGCCAACAGATGCTTCCCACAGGAGCAATTACAAAACGGGGCAGTTTCTTCCTCTTGTCTGAAATCCAGATGACCTATATCAATATACCTGACACATCTCAGAGTCCATGTGTTTAATAAGGCAGGAAAACAAATCTTCATTTCAGCCCCATTACAAATGGTGTAACCACTTTGGGAAGCAGTTTGCCAGTTTCTTAAAAAATGAAACATATGCCTATCATATTGCAGTCATTCTACTCTAGGGTATTTGCCAAGAGAAATGAATTCATATGCTCACACGAGAACTTGTATGCAAATATTTATACCAGCTTTGTTTTTGCACTTGAACTGGAGGCCACCCAAGTGCCCACCACACAACCCTGGTGAATCTTAATGCACATACATCGAGTGAAAGATGCCAAAATAAGATTCCATTGAATCTACTTGTATTAAAGTTCCTGAAAATGTAAACTAATTTACAGGAGGCAGGAAAGGTGGGACTAGGGTTTACAAAGGGACATGAGGAAACTTTTGAGAGTGATGGTTATGTTCATCTTCTTGATTACTGTGATGATTTCATGTGTGTGTGTATATACATATATATGTCAAAAATTATCAAATACATACCTTATATATGTAAAGTTCATTGCATAGAATTTAATTGATATAATTATATCAATTATAACTCCATAAATCCATTATAATCAAATTTAAAACACTACTGGTATTAATTGTTGATTGATTTCCAAAAGACCTAGTAAAAAGGCAGGTTCCCACTCATGGGCTTAAGTGATTAATAATTTCAATTGATATTGGTAATGCCAATGAACTAGAATAAGTGTGCTTCAATTTTTGTAGACATGTTATAAACTGAGTTTATATCACAGAGAACAAACTATATAGCCTTTAAAAGTGGTCTATTTGCCAAAATATAATAAAGCTTTGGAAATAGTCTTGATTTTCCTAAATTATAATGGTGATGTATACATTTATACTGTGAATCAAATGCAGTATTTTACCTTGTTCCTTGAACTCTATACCCAATTTTTATTAGTTAATGTAAGCTCGCCTTCTATTTTAATTCACTGCAATTAAGATAGCCTAAATAATGACACTCTAACTGTCCTTGGGAGGAGGCTGGTTGAGAATAAGGACTCATTTTCAATTGCTCAACCTGAAACTCAGGCAACGGAAGGTTTCCATATTTACCATTAGAAACCAGCTTTTTGGGGCCTATGTTAGCAATGATTTAATTTTGTCCCACTACAATTAGCGGTCAGCAGGTGTGCAAATCATCTCTCTTAGAAATGACTTTCTCCCTTCAATTCAAAACAGTGGACCAGACTGGCCCTAGGAGTAAAACTACAATTGGCTCCTTAACCTCAGGTCATAAAAACAAGTCAAATGCCACCCAAGAGGGCTGGTACCTGGAAAGGAAAGCCCATACTTAGAAGAAAGATAGAGAGAGATGTGGTGGAATTGTTTCCCCGAAGAGCCCTGCACCTTCCTGCTCCTTTTTGTCAGCTTTCATTCAAAGTGATCAGCAATACTTTCTCGTTGATCAAGACAGATTGCCACTGAGAACTTTTCTTTGGTGCTCTGATTTAAATATATAAGGGCTATGAAGATGTATGAGAAAGGTGATACAGGAGCACAGAGGAGAAAGCAAGAATAATTTCATGTGGAAATATGATGGGGGTGGTCATGCTTAATGGTGGATTCCTTGAAGAAATTCCATTTGACCTCCCCACTGAAGGGCGGGTGGATTTCAACAGGCAGACCTGGGGAAGATTAGGGGAGTGATGATGGAGAGGAAGTTTACAATCAGATAAGCAGGGTTTTTTTCCATTCACAAAGAATGAAGACTTATTGTTTCGAACTCAGGCATTCACAGAACTTTTAAAAAAATTTAGCTGTGTTACATGGAAGGAAGGGTCAAGTGAGAGCTCATCTTCACTCCTTAGCTTGGTGCAAGACTCATGTATGTGCAATTCCTGTTTCCTGGAGCACCTCTCTCTTTTTATTCTTCTCTTTGCCTGATACTTGTGCCTACATTGTGCATATAGAAAAGAGATATAAAATATATTTCATAAGCCTGGTATAACACAGAAATTTTGCCTCCATATACTATATTATATAAATCTAAAATCTATTATGATGACTAATGTCAGAATGACATGGTATCCCTACAGATAAATTTTGCCATATTGATTCCATCCACCTTACTAAAATTCCAGAGTGTCTACACATACGAACATATATTTGAGAAGGTGTATTTAAAGGAGCAACTAGAACGTTCCTGAACTGCGGTTTCATGAATCTTTAACTATAAGGCTGACTGTTGATTAATACGAATAATGCCCTCTGACTTGAATTCATGTGTTAGATGATGAAAGAGTGACAAAGTCAGACCTCAGAGGTCATGTCAGCCTTCCCCTAAATCATGCTTCTTCCAGGAGAGACCACCTGAAAAAACAGTTTTCCTCAATTACTGAGAGAATAGTTTACTGTATATCCAGGAGCTCGGAGATTTCTTGGAAAACCTTCAGGCCCATGGCCTTTGACCGTTAGACATCCCTTCCCTTTCATGGTCCTGCTCTGGTCCAGACAAATCTGTGTGCTTTGAGAATACACGGTGCTGGTCAACTAGTTAGTCAGGATGTCTGAGTCAGGATGTCTGAGTTCTAGTCCTGGCATTATTCTTCTCCTCATCCTAGAACCTTGAGTGAGTCCTTTACAATCCCTTGCTTCATTTCCTCATGACAGGAAACTGAGGTTGAAGTTATTGTTATATAAGAGCCCTCGGAGTGGCAAGGTATATTTACATCTGCTATTAATAAGTGATGAAATAAAGGTAATAACATTCTGAGGTTCACCTCTAATTGAGTGTGAAATTTTTCATTAAATCTTAGTTACATTTAAGGTTCCAATAGGACTACAGAGGCAATAGAGTGAAGTAGTTACGTGTATAGACTCTACATTCAGGTTACCTGAATTCAAATCTCAGTTTCACCACTTCCTAGCTATGTAACTTTGCAAAAGGTATTTATACCTTCTGGTTGTTTCCTTATCCATCCACTGTGTTGCGAATAGTATTCACTTTGTAGGGTTTTTGTGAGATGTATATGTGTTTAGGTGTGTGTGTGTCTTTGGATGTATGTATGTATGTAATGGAGTGTCACCTATTATTGTTTCTGTATGCAGAAGATGGAATTAAAAGACACAGCTTATAGTCCTAACTCTGATATTTGATACCAGGAAGGCCTTAGGTATGTTCTTTCCTCTCTCCTCTCTGTGTATTTTCATCTGGAGGGTTGAACCAGAGGGTATCTAACTTTATTTTCTCAGGTTGGTTATACTGTCTATTAGACATAAAATTTGTCATTATTTCATATTACTCCATAATATTTCATATACTAAACTATTAAAAAAAAAAACCCAAACACCATTTTGCACTATTTTTTTTTTTTTACCAAAAGGATAAATTGTAGGAAAATGTTATTTTGTGGAAAATCATTTCTGCTCTGTGGTTTAACATTGAAAAAGATGCCTGTGTCTGCTGAGATAGGAGTTACCAAAGATCAGAGAGTCCGACTGACCTACTTTTCACTAAACATTGCAGTGGATTCATAAAGTAAATTTTTGGCTCCTGGTCCTCCACCAGCCCTGTATGACAGCTTTTCTGTAGGCTCACCTTAAATTTCATGAACATATTTCAACTCAGTATTTCAGGCATTTTCAAAACCACCAGTGGAAATGAAGCTCTTTTTTCCCCTTGAGTTTACATCATGTTCTTAATTCCATCTTCAATTTATCTGTGAGAACCACAGTCCCAATGAAGGAAAATAAACTAGAATGAGCTATATTGTGGCTAAAAGGCCTCTTCCAGTCTTACTATCTTGAGGGTCTCTGTTCTTTGTGATTTAAAAGTCTCATATTACATATCAAGAAAACCAGTAGAGGAAAGTGACAGGGAGCAAGTTTTACATCAATGTAAATAAATAACTTTGCAACCAACAGAGTTATTTATCAGTTTATTTGGTTCTCTTATGAAGTCTATTTTTGAACGGAGAAGTAATGAGATGGAACCAGAAATTACTCTGTCAAGGAGACCTTGGTATTAGGTAACTAAAACTATACACTCACTGTGGCTAGCAAAATCAGTATTTAGAGCATAGATTTGGTAAGAGAGAGATGGGTTCAAATTCTAGATTCACATATTACTAGAGTAGGGCTATATGGCTTTGGGTAAGGCTTAATAATCTCTCTGAGCCTCATCTACCTCCATAACATGGGAATTATAATTAATAGCTATCTCATAAAGTTGTGAAAATTAGGTGAGGCAATTATGATTACTACATGATATTTAGTAACATGAAAGAGTTATTTTTGCTTTTTTATGTTTATTTTTGGTGTTTAAAGAAGATTCACAAAACTGATGTTACACTACATATCCCCCCCCCCACTTTTTTTTTCTTGACAAATACTGAAAGACTTAGGCATAAGCTACGTGGGCCTTTCTATTCCTCAAGTCATTGGTCTTTGGTAAAAGTAGCAGAAAGCTCTAAATGATGTCCAGTGTTCAACAATTCACCCTAAAAAGGGTATAGCCTAGCCCAGGTTCTGACAAACTGGGGTGAGTTATCGCAGCGTGTCTTAAAACTCATTACTGTTTCTGTGAAAATAACAACTTATGACTGGTGATTTTGCAAAAGCTGCTCTAAATTGAGACTTCTTAAAGTTTGAATAGGTTTGAATAGGCTGAATTATTTTCATGTCACTATGTCTCACAACTTAAGCCACAGATTTGCCAATTATTAAATCAAACTCATTAAGCTTGGAAAAGGAAAGGTGTTGAAAGCATTTGCATTTGGAGGAGGAAAAGATCATAACCTTCTATACAGTATTTAACAAGTATTTGCTAAAACCAGTCCAGAAAAATATTTTATTTGTAATGGCATAACTTAGTCCTTCACCACGTAAATCATATTTTAGAGGACAATGACATTACATTAAGGCTCTTTTAATTGGCCAAATCAATGATGATGATCATGAAAATCATGATAGTGGTGATGATGACAGCAGTGGTCTTTTAAAGAGTAACCAAGGGCTTTTCCATGATATTCAGTTAGGGTGCCTGGACCTTTTATCTCAGGGTTTTCTGTGTTTAATGCCCCTGTTATTTTCAAGTGTATAATAACCTGGCAAGTGTCCTATAAGTATTTCTCAATGGAGAAATCTGAGGTGATTTTTCAGTAAGCATAGCATAGCATATTATTTAGAGTCCAACAGAACTTAGTTACAATACTGGCCCTGTCGCTGTTTTGGTGCGTGTCCTTGGTGAAATTATTTAATTGTCCTGAACTATAGTCTCCTTATCTATAAATGGTGATAAAAATAATCTAGTAGGGTGTTGTGTGAGGATTAAATGAAATGATATGCATAAAGTAGTTAGTAATTAAATAAAGTAATTAAATGATTTCTGGCACATTGTAAGTGTTTAATACGTAGTTTCCTTTCCTTAATTATTTTATATTTCCTCCCCTATACTTGGAGACAGAATAGTGTTAAAAAAAAAAAAAGGGGCTCTGGAACCATGCATGGAATGTGTGGGTTCAAATCTTATTTTTCTAATTACCAGAATTTACTAGTCCTGTGACCTTGGGCAACTTATGTGAATATTTTGTGCTTTAGTTTATTCAGCTGTAAAATGGAGAATACAAAGATTTTGTGAGAAAGAAATGTGATAATGCATGTAAGAAACTTGAAGCAGTGCCCGGAGCATAGCAGATGCTCAGTAAATTATGTGTTTATTAGTATTAACATTCACTAGGGTTTGCAGTGAAAGAAACACATATATCTTTTTGAATGGAAAATTACGGCCCAATTAATAGTGAATATGTTGAGTGGTGCATTTCATTGAAGACAATAATTGTGTTATCTAAACATCAATTAGTATTCTTCAAAGATTTCTTAAAAATCATTTACACATTTGTTCAAAATAATAACAACAATGTGTCAGATGACTGTAGCTTATGGATAAGTGAAATGAATAACAGCAATGTTATAAAAGACAAGAGGAAGGAATCTAGAATATTCTAAGATACCTGTACTACCTATGAAACAATATAGTATTGTTTGAAAGTGGGCCAAGACTAGTTGTAAATGTATATTTCAAACTCTAGGAAAATAATCAAAAAATGGAAACAAGAAGTAAAATTGATATTCTAAGAAGGAAGAAAAATGGAATCATATAAAATGCTCAATTAAAACCAGAAAAGGGAGGAAAACAGGGAAAGACCAAAAAAAAAAAAAGAAAGAAAGAAAGAAGCAAAGAACAATGGCAACCGAAAGAAAACAATTACTAGTAGGAGATATCAATCCAACCTTATTAGTAATTGCATTAAATGTAAATGGTTACGTACACCAATTAAAAGACAGAGACCGCCAGAGTCGATCAAAACCAAGACCCAACTATATGTTGTCTACAAGAAATCCATTTTATATGTAAAAATACAGCTAAATTAAAAGTAAAGAGATGGAGAGTTAAACCAAAATCAAGAGAAAACAAGAGTAACTATATTAATTTGAGACAAGTCAGACTTCATAACAAGGAAAAGTATCACAAGTAAAGAGGGGCATTAACATAATGATAAAAATAACAGTTCCCTAAGAAGACAACATAACATAACGAAGACCTAACTCTGTGACATTAAAATCCTTAACACATATGCATTTAATATAAAAGAGAATCAAAACATGTGTACCAAAATCTAACAGAACTTCAAGGACAAATAGACATATCCACTATCACACTCAGAGATCTCAACACTACTGTATTATTAACATATCCAGCAGGGAGAAAATCAGTAAGGATATAGTTGAATTGAACCGGATCTAATTGACATTTATAGAATTCTTCATCCAACAATAGCAGAAGACACATTCTTCTTAAGCTCACATGGAACATTCACCATGATAAACCAAATTCTGACCATAAAACAATACCTTAACAAATTTAAAAGAGTATAAATCACACAAAGCATGTTCTCAGATCAGAAATGAATTAAAATTACATGACATTCTAAAAAAGTTAAAGCTATAGAAACAGTAAAAAATCTTTGGTTACCAGGATTTCTGGGGGAGGGAGCAAGGGATAGCTTAGTTGGAGCACAGGGCATTTTTAGGGTGATGAAATTTTTCTCAATGATCCTGTAATGGTGGATATATGACATGCATGTTTCAAAACTCATGGAAATGTACAACACAAAGTGAAAACTAAGGTAAACTATGGATTTTAGTTAAAAATGACATATCGATATTGGTTAGTCAATTGTAACAAATGTAGGGCACTACTAGAAGAGGGTCACAGGGGAAACTTCTGGCAAGAGGATTCCCCCCTGTACTGCCTCTTCAAGCTTTCTCTCAAATTACCACTGCTTTAAAAAATAAAGTCTACTAATAAAAATAATCACTTATACACAGTATAATTCCTTTAGATATGATTGACTGAGAGATATCAGCGGTAATTTAATGGAAATCAGGCATGATTATTATTCATCACCTTTCTAGGCCAGGAAAGATTTTCTCTAGTGCTTTGCCACAATCCCAGGGATGTTTGAATAGAAATGGCTAGACCTTTCATTTTAATACGTGTTTATACAGCATTTATTGCTTTAACCCTTAAGGACTTAAGAAAAACGCTAAGGAAATATACAACCAAACCAAACAAAGGTAGTGTTGTGATTTGGGAGGACATAAGGAGCATGAGTAAAGAAATGGGCAGGAGTCTGACCATGGCATGTAAACAAAAGTAAGGATACCAGCTTTGTCAAAGATTACACACACACATGCATGCACACACACAGAGAAGTCCAAATATTATTTTATCTCCTGACATTTGAAATTTTTTCAATATCTACAAAATTATATATATGTGTGTGTACATGTATAATTTTTTCTTTAATACATGAAACATTTTGCAAAAATAAGGAACTTTTACACCAATACCAGAGTGAAAGCAGAAACCTAGTAAGAAAAGCAGAAACCCAGGGGTGCCTGGGTGGCTCAGTGGGTTAAGCCTCTGCCTTCGGCTCAGGTCATGATCTCAGAGTCCTGGGATCGAGCCCTGCATCGGGCTCTCTGCTCAGCGGGGAGCCTGCTTCCCCCTCTCCTGCTGCCTACCTCTCTGCTTACTTGTGATCTCTTTCTCTCTGTCAAATAAATAAATAAAATCTTAAAAAAAGAAAAAGAAAAGCAGAAACCCAAAGAACTACAGCCACATTAAAAAAAAAAAAAATATATATATATATGTATATATATACCAGCTTCATGAAGCTATAATTCATATACCATATAATTCATGAATTTAAAGTATACAATTCAATGGTTTCTAAAATACCCAATTCTTTTATACAACATGGAAGTGTAGAGAAGATTTTCTTGTTAATGACTAGAGGCGGCGAGGACGCATATTTACAACCTGGTTTAGGATGATCCAGGAAATCTCAAGGTATTAACTTGCCTTAAGGAATTCCTGGACTAGTATCCTGCCAGGCACCTGACAGATGCAAACACAAATTTTCCCTAGAGCAAGGCACTTCTATCCTGAATCTCAAGGACTTTATCACTTTTCTTTTGCTGCTTTAACAAATGACTGTAAACTCAGTGGCCTAAAAGACAGATTTATCTTAAAGTTCTACAGATTAGATGAGATTAGAAGAATCTATAGATTAGAGTCTATATGTCAGAAATCCAACCCTGTGTCTCCCTAAATCAAAAGTCATTGACTTGCCTTTTCTAAGTGCTAGAGGGTACCTATATTTCTTGGTTCACACAACTTTGAAGCCCCCAGTGTTGCGTTTCCTTGACCATTCTTTTTCACGCTCCCATCTCCTTCTCAATGTTTTTTGAGGTTACACTGAGC
Source organism: Potos flavus (assembly GCA_028534135.1). Classification (NCBI taxonomy): domain Eukaryota; kingdom Metazoa; phylum Chordata; class Mammalia; order Carnivora; family Procyonidae; genus Potos; species Potos flavus. The sequence goes on along the minus strand of CM052901.1, from coordinate 9,061,006 downwards.
CTACTTGATTAATTCAGAGTAATATCTCTGTTTTAAATTCAGCCATTTATCACCTTTAATTCCATTTTTAATCTTAATTTCCCATTGCCATGTAACCTAACATATTCACAGGCTCCAAAGATTAGGACATGGAATATTTGTGGATGGGCATTATTCTGCTTGTAACAGTCTCCATACTGACAATTTTTTTGGTGCCAATAAGCATTACACAGTCAAGAGTAACCTAATATCTAAGGTGCCATGAACAAGAAGAAACATAAACATAGGTAGTATAAATGGAGTAAAAAAAAAACAACAAAAAAAGACCCTTCATATGTTGGAGTGATCAGAGATGATAAAACAACTGATTATTATAAGATATAACTCATAAGTATGAAACTGTCTGGAAATAGGAAACCATAAACAGAAATCTGGCAAATTTACCATAGAAACAGACTTCTAGAAATGAAATACACAATAAATATAAAACAATGTATATTTCTTCTTTTAATAAAAGCAGATCAGGTAATTCAGAGCAGCAATAATGCTGGGGACAACTAGAGGGTCTGAACAACATTTTTATAAAAATAGCTTTAAGGGATTGCAGAACTAATAGAACAGTGAGGAATTACGGGGTCAGTATTCAGGAGAAGACATAAACCCAGAGAAGAGATCATAGGACTTAAGGTGTTTTCCACCCAAGGGCATCTACCTACTCTGGAAGATGTTACCAAAAGGCTAAAAAGCCTGGCATTCAAGACCATCACAGTGTGATCTTAACTGAAAACTTAAGCTTATCTCCCTTTACTCTCATAGTGCAGCGCGAAGTGCTTAGGCACTCATGGGAAAACTGTTAAACTGAATGACGGTCATACTTTGTGCCTCAAGTTTTACCTGTTACTAGTTTTCCATCCAAGCATATTAACTAATTATACAAAACTCTCTTGAAATAAGAAGCAGGCAATGTTAAGATGAGCTTTCATTGTATGACTGCAAGGAAGATGATCCATTCAACTTCCAACATTTTGATAATGGTCGTGATCTAGACCCTTGTTATTAAAACTGCAACACAGGGGGTGCCTGGGTGTCTCAGTCCTTAAGTGTCTGCCTTCAGCTCAGGTCATGATCCCAGGGTCCTGGGATCAAGCCCCTCCCCGCTCCTCGGGAAGCCTGCTTCTCCCTCTTCCACTCCCCCTGCTTGTGTTCCCTCTCTCTCTGTGTCTCTCTTTGTCAAACAAATAAATAAAATCTTAAGGAAAAAAAAAAACCTGCAACACAGAATTCACCAAATCATCAGCCATTTTATGCAATTTGTATGAGCCATTGTCTCTATGTGTCTTCCTGTCTACTAAGGCCATCATGTTTAGCAGTTATGTGTAGTCATTTCCTCTGATGAGGATCTATTCATCATCTGCTTCAGTGACAGGCAGGTCATAATGATCAGAGGAGTTCAGAAGCTTGAGGAATTTAGCGAGAGCCAAGCTCAAGCATGAGTGAAATTAAAAAAAAACAAACAAATAGAAAACTATTTGGTTAGAATGCTGATTCACCGTTGATAAAATTTTGATTATTGGTGTTTGTTTTATAAAACTAAAATAATACTATATGGGAAAACAGTTGATAGTTTTCATGGTATTTGTTTGAACATGACTAATATCTTGATACTATAATTGAGAAAATTATATTTTCAACAATGCATTTTAATTTAATCTACTTCTGATATTAATTATTATAATAGATAAATGAAGGACTAAAAAATACTTCAACATTATATTACCAAATTGTAAAGAAAAATAGTACAAGCGATTTTTTCCCCTCTTGTTTCCAACATTAATCAAATTTCAATTAGAAAATCTTCAATAGGGGCGCCAGGGTGGCTCAGTGGGTTAAAGCCTCTGCCTTCGGCTCAGGTCATGATCTCAGGTCCTGGGATGGAGCCCCGCATCAGGCTCTCTGCTTAGCGGGGAGCCTGCTTCCTCCTCTCTCTCTGCCTGCCTCTCTGCCTACTTGTGATCTCTCTCTCTGTGTCAAATAAATAAATAAAATCTCTAAAAAAAAAAAAAAAAAAAAATTAAAAAAAAAGAAAATCTTGGGACGCCTGGGTGGCTCAGTTGGTTAAGCAACTGCCTTCGGCTCAGGTCATGATCCCAGGGTCCTGGGATTGAGCCCCGCATCAGGCTCCTTGCTCGGCAGGGAGCCTGCTTCTCCCTCTGCCTCTGCCTGCCACTCTGCCTGCTTGTGCTCTCTCTCTGACAAATAAATAAATAAAATCTAAAAAAATAAAAATAAAAAAAATAAAATAAAAATAAAAAAAGAAAATCTTCAATAATGCCTAAACTTGGTTGATTATTAATTTTTTGTCTTTTTGAAGATAATTTAATATTTGTATCTTGCTTTTGGTTTAAAACTATTTGAAATTTGAAGATTTTGCTATAAAATAGATTTCAAAAAGGAAATGCAGCTGTCTTCATAAATAATTAAACAGATTATTTTAATAATCACTATGATCTTTTCCTGGAGTGAATGTATTTTTTGTATTTTTTTTTAAGATTTTATTTATTCATTTATTTGACGGAGAGAGACACAGTGAGAGAAGGAACACACAAGCAGGGGGCATGGGAGAGGGAGAAGCAGGCTTCCCGCAGAGCAGGGAGCCCAATGTGGGGCTCGATCCCAGGACCCTGGGATCATGACCTGAGCCGAAGGCAGATGCTTAACGACTGAGACACCCAGGTGCCCCTGTATTTTAAATTCCTTATTTTCCTAACAGATCCATTTGGTGCTGAATGCTTTCCAGTTACGATCAGCCTGATATATTTTTTTAAACCTGAAAGATAGTTGAGCATTTGAATATATGTTCTAGTAAAACTGATTATTCATGAGGAGTAGCATAGTAGATCACATTATCCAAAGAACCAATGCCTTTTATTTTTGTAAAACAAAATGAAGAAAGTCTCAGTTAATATGAAGAAAGTCAGAATCTCTGGGTAACTATTGAAGACTATGCAGTTGACCTGCATTCCTTCAGAAAAATCCAAATGCTTAATCCTTTTTAGTATGATTGATCTATTCTTCCTCTGCCCCCTGCAAGATCCCTTCATTTTTGTTTCCTCCTCATTCAACGTGTCAAATCTTGTGCCAAAACTGGTTATGTCATGATCTCTGTTCTCAGGGGCTCATGAATAATAGGCAAATATGAAAATTATCTTATCAAAGTAAAATTTTAAGTTTAGTTAAAACAAATGAAAGCCACATCAAGCAATAATAAAATATATAGTATACATGAAGGGTCTGGCAATCAAAATATGTATGTAGCAAATCACACAGAAGTAAAATAAAGCATGGGGCACCTGGCTGGTTCAGTCAGAGGAGCCTTGTGACTCTTGATCCTGGGCTCATGAGTTCGAGCCCCACATTGGGTTAGAGATTACTTAAATGAATAAATAGGTAAACCTTAAAAAAAAAGATGTTAAATAAAGCAAAGCCATTACAAATACCAGGAGAATTTGAAAATAGTGCAGTTTTTACTTGAACATTGGAATATGGTTCTTCCATAATCAAATAGATCTATCAGATGAAAAATAAGGAATCCCATGGGGTGGTTAATTAATATACATTAATAATATACATTACACATATGCATATATATGTATAATTTGTATATATATTAATGTATACATAATGTAACTTGTTTCATGAGAAAATAATATGTACTTGTATATTTCTATGAATATTTATAAAAAAAACAATCATTTAGCAACAACAGAAACCTTAACAGAGATTTAAAAATCTTTTTCATGTCGCATTCTCTGATAATAACCCAACAAAATTTGAAATAAGTGTGCAAAAACAGTCAAGTTGAAAAAAATGCTTAGTACTTAATTAAGAAAACTTACTACACCTGTCTTGGCTCAAAGAGGAAATCAGTACTGAATTGGAAAAATTTCTTGAAGGGAATGAGTTGTAGACCTTTTCATGTTATTATGTGATCCAACTAAATCTATACTAACTGAAAAATTATCATTATCATTTTTAAAGAAGACAAGATTAATGAAAGAGTACAAATTTAGGAGAAAATCTAAATATGATTCTCATCCCTTTTAAAGCTTCTGTGTTGTCTTGTTTAAAGAAACACTCCCAAACCTAACTCTCTCTTTAATATTTCTGTATTTCTCCTAATTTTTAATCCTTATGTCCCCTTAAATTTATTTTGTAAAGTATGAGGTAGGGATGCTCTCCCATTTTTATCTAAGGTGATAAAGAGTTGACATAGTTATCATTTTACATAAAAATAATTTTAGCCTACTGAATTGATATACAATTTAAACCTCATATTAAATTCCCAATAAGCACTGGGATATTTCTGTACTTCACAGTTGAAAGGATTTGGAAGATGCGGGGTTGGGGATTACCACCACCATACCATTCAACTCACCTATTTGGACTGTGTAGAATACAGATGAATCTTAGAGAATGACAGTGGATTATCACAGGCTTAACCAGGTGTTGACTCCAATTACAACCACTATACCAGATGTGATTTCATTGCATCAGCAAATTAACACATCCCTGGTACTTGGTATGCGGCTATTGATCTGGCGAATGCTTTTTTCTCCATCCCTGTCAATAAGAACCCCCAAAAGCAGTTTGCTAACAATACACCTTCACTGTCCTACCTCAGGGACATATCAACTCTCCAGTGCTATGTTATAATTTAATTTGCAGGAATTCTGATCACCTTTTTCTTCTACAATATGTCACATTAGTCTGTTATATTGATGACATTATGCCGATTGGACCTAGTGAGCAAGAAACTACTCTAGATTTATTGATAAGATGTTTGTGTGTAAGAGAGTGGAAAATACATCCAATATAAGTTCAGAGGCCTTTTAGCCCAGTGAAATTTCTAGGGGTCCATGTTGCAATATCTCTTCTAAGGTGAAGGAGAAGTTGATGTACTTGGGCTTTCCTACAACCAAAAAAACAGGCACAATGCAGAGTGAATTTTGGATACAACATATTCCTCACTTGGATGTGTTAATCCAGCCCATTTACCATGTGACCCAAAAAGGTACTAGTTTTGAATGGGGCCTAGAACCAAAAGAAGGCTCTGCGATAGGTCAGACCTATTGTGCAAGATACTCTGCCTCTTGGGCTATAAGATCCAGCAGATCCAATGGTGCTTAAGTATCTGTGGCAGGTAAGAATGCTGTTGTAGCCTTTGGCAGGTCCCTAGGGGTAAATCTGCAGGCCCTTAGGATTTTGAGCAAAACCTTATCATCCTCTGTAGAAATCTACTCCACTGTTGAGAAACAGTTCTTGGCCTACTACTGGGCCTTAGTAGAAACTGAATGCTTAACAATATACCACCAAGTTACCATACAACCTGAGCTGTTCATCTTGAGCTGAGTGTTATCTGACCATGAAGTCAGGTATGAACAGTATCACTCCGTCATCAAATGGAATTGGTAAATATGTGACTGGGCTCGAGAAACCCCTAAAGGTACAAGTAAGTTGCACAAAGTGGCCCAAATGGCCATGGTCCCTACTCTTATTATACTAAATTGTCTTATGGGAAGTTCCCCACAATCGCTTGACAGAAGAATGGAAGACTTGAACTTGGTTTCTAGATGATTCTGCAAGGTACACAAGCAATACCTAAAGTGGACAGATACAGCACTATAGCCCATTTCTGGGACATCCCTGAAGGAAGTGGTGACAGGAAATCTACCCACTGGGCAGAACTCTTTGCCTGAAAAGAGAAATGGCAAGATATATGATTTTATATGGATTCATGATCTGTGGCCAAGAATTTGGCTGGATGGTCAGGAACTTGGAATGAACATGACTGAAAAATTGGTGATGAGCAGATTTGGGGAAGCAGTATATGGACAGACCTCTCTGAATGGTGGTGATGGGGTGATGTGAAGATATTCGTGTTCTCTGTGAATAACTCACCAAAGGGTGACCTCAGCAGGTGAGAATTTTAATAATCCAGTGAATAGGATGACCTACTTTGTGGATTCTAGTCAGTTTCTTTCCCCATCCATCCCCATTATCATCCAATGGGCTCATGAACAAAATGGCTACGTTCATAGGGATGGAGGTTTTACATGAGCTCAGCAGCATGGACTTCCACTCACCATTGCAGAGTGCCCATTCTGCCAGCAAGAGTCCAACGCCGAGTCCCTGATATGGCACCACTCCCCAGGCTGATCAGCCATCTACTGGTGGCAGGCTGATTGCATCAAACCACTTCCATCATGGAAGAGGCAGCATTTTGTTCTCACTGGGAAGAGACATTTAACTCTGCGTATGGATTTGCCTTCCTGGCATGCAATGTATCTGCCAAAACTACCTCATGGAATGTTTTATCCACTGTCATGGTATTCTACACAGCATTGCTTCAGATCAAGGAACTTACTTAGTAGAAAATGAAGTGCAGCAATGGGCCCATGCTCATGGAATTCACTGGTCTTACCATGTTCCCCACCATTCTGAAGCAGTTGGCTTGATAAAATGATGGAATGGCCTTTTGAAGACTGTTACAATACCAGTTAGGTGGCAGTACCTTGCATGGCTGGGACAAGGTTCTGCAGAAGCCTGTATATACTCTGAATTAACATCCAATATATGATGCTGTTATTCCCATAGTTAGGATTCACTAAGGAATTAAGGAATTAAGGTGTGGAAATGGGAGTGGTACCACTATTATCTTTAGCAACCCAGTAGTAAAATTTTTGCTTCCTGTTCCCATGACCTTATGGTCTATTGGCCTCGATATCTTGGCTACAAAGGGAGAAATGCTTCTATAAGGAGTCACAACAATGATTCCATTGACTTGGAACTTAAGACTGCTGCTGGGCAACTTTGGACTCCCTCTGCCTTTGAATCAACAGGCAAAGAAGGGGGTTCCTGTGGTGGCTGGAATAACTGATCTTGTTTCCCAAGAGGAAATTGGACTACAACTTCACAATGGAGGCAAGGAAGACCATGTCTGGAATACACGAGATTCTTTAGGGCATCTCTTAGAATAGCCATACCCTGGGATTAGTCAGTGGATAACTACAATCACGTAATCCTTGCAAACTATTAATAGCAGAGACCCTTCAGGAATAAAGATTTGGATCACCCCACTAGGCAAAGATCCACAACCAGCTGAGGTGTTTGCTGAAGGCAAAGGCAATATGGAATGGGTAGTGGATGAAGGTAATTATAAATACCGGCTATGACCAAATTACCACTTACAGAAATGAGGACTGTCATTATCAGAGAATTTCCCCCTTATTTTGTTACGAACGGCTGTGTGTGTTTATATATGTGTATCTATATATCAATATCTATGTCAAATCTTTCTTTTCTTCCCTCTCATTTACTTTTAATGTAACATTAGATGTATTGACTTTATATTTTAACATTTAAGCAATATTAATTTTACATCATAGTACCCAAGTTATGGGATATCAGGAAGAGTAAACACTCAAACACCTCATATCCTCTTCTAGAGAAAGTGTAATGCATTTTCAGTTGCACACAAGAAAGTTGGAATTATGACCTCAGTAGTGTCTTTCAGGTGAGTATGGTTAAGGAGATGTGTTTGGGTGCTGAGTTGACAAAGAGTGGATTTGTGATTGTTAATTTTATATGTAAAATTGACTGGGCCACGGGGTGCCCAGCTACGTGGTCAAAAATTATTTTAGGTGTATCTGTGAGGGTGTTTTTGCATGAGATTAACTTTCTTTCCTTTTTGCCGCTTCCTGACGGCGCACGGGAGAAGAATGAGGCACAAACAAGTCAGCTGCAATAGAGATTGGGAGCAGGGGTCGGCAGTTGAGAAGACTGCCGCCCCGAACAACTCCTTAATCCCATATTTATTGGATACGAGAT
>CM052901.1:8801092-9052640 GCA_028534135.1 Potos flavus | reverse complement strand
TCAAGATCGTGTATCTTCCCCTCCACCTGAGGCCTGCTGGACTACCATGTTTTTCTCAAGGTTATCTTTAAGCATGCTTGCATGACCAGCACAACTCCTCCTGGTTATATTTTCAAGAGTGTATTATTTTGAGGGATGGTTACACCTTTTTTTTTTTTTAAGATTTTATTTATATATTTGACAGAGAGAGAGCACAAGTAGGCAGAGTGGCAGGCAGAGGGAGAGGTAGAAGCAGGCTCCCCACTGAGCACGGAGCCTGACTTGGGGCTCGATCCCAGGACCCCGGGATCATGACTTGAGCTGGGGGCAGCCGGTTCACCTACTGAGCAACCCAGATGCCCCTTAACTTTCAATTGGGAGGCTGAGTAAAGTAGATTGCCCTCTCGAATCAGTTGAAGCCTGAATAGAATAAAAAGGCTCATCCTTCCTCAAATAAGGGGGATCTCCTATGGCCAGACTGCGTTGAGCTGCAACATTGGTCTTTTTCCCAGTCTTCAAACTAAAACAGCCCTTCTTGCATCTCCAGTCTGTGGGCTTTTAGACTAGAACTTCCTTAATCAGCTCTCCGTGTGCTCAGGCCTTCTGATTCAGACCCCATTAGCTCTCCTGAGTGTCTAGCTGGCTGACTGCAGATCTTGGGACTTTTCAGCTTTCATAATTATATGAACCAGTTTCTTACAATAAATCTTAATCTCTCTCTCTCTAGAGATATTAACATGCACACACATATATGATACATACATATGCATATAGATGTATATATATATACACATAGTCCCCATTGGATCTGTTTCTCTGCAGAACACTGATATAATCAGGAAATAAAGTAATTTATTAAATTGATAACATACATCATTGCAAAAATATGAAATATATTCCAGCAGATATTCTCATAAAACATCTAAATAAAATATAAATAAACCTATTAAAAGAATAAAGATAAGTCACCAAAAAAAAAAGTGCTGTCATCCTAAAATGTAAAATGCAAAATTCAGTTCCATTAAGATAGAAAACATGACAGAAATCCCTGCTGAGAATATTATAATTTAACATTATTTTGGAGACACTAGAGGGAATGCAATAATAGCTCAAATAAGAAAGGACTGTTATAAATACTGATAACTGAGAGACAAAATTCTCTCCCTGTCTCTTTCTCTTCTTTGTAATAGGATTCTATATCTAGAACTACCCACCCAACTAAAAGACTCTTTTTTAAGTGCCTAATTTAGATTTTTAAAAACCTACGTTGTTCCATTTAGGGAAAATTATGCTCATGTGTTCGTGCTTTAACAAATTAGTCACTACCACAATGTTAATGCTTATTTCTTCAGGGAGCTAAAATTTCAGGTGACTTTTACTTTCTGAATTATATTTTTGGTGATATTTGGCTTTACTTATTAAGTGGTGTACATTGTTAATATAGTCATAAAAACAAAGGTATTCTCACTGGTGAGAAACAAGTCTTACATGATTTTTAGAATAAAATAAAGAATATAGTCATGTACAAAAAGTTAATTATATTACTAACCATTCTCATCCCACATGGCTGTAGTAACCAATGTTTTAAGAAAATCCTTTATAGTCATGTAAATATATATAAATATATAAACTCTTATATATGTTCTTTATATCTGCTTAGTGTGTTTTATGTAGATCCTATACAAACTATCCCTCAATATTTTTTGGTTTAATATAACATGGTTATTCCTACATGTGCCAATATACCTAGCATTGGCATGTTTTTTTAAGTAAACACTATGCTCACTGTGGGGCTCGAACTTATGACCTTGAGATCAAGAGTTGCATGCTCTACTGACTGAGCCAGGCAGGCACCCCTGACACATTCTTATAAGTCCTCAACATTTCACACCATGGCCATAACATAACTTATTTAACCATTGCCCAATATATATTGACTTAAGCTTTTTATTATTGTTAAGAGTATTTTTTAGACCAGTTTGAGGTTCATTAAAAATTGAGGGGAGGGGCGCCTGGGTGGCTCAGTGGGTTAAAGCATCTGCCTTGGGCTCAGGTCATGATCTCAGGGTCCTGGGATCGAGCCCCGCATCGGGCTCTCTGCTCAGCAGGGAGTCTGCTTCCCCCCCCCCCCCGCCCGCCGCCCCTGCCTGTCTCTCTTTCTACATGTGATCTCTCTCTCTGTCAAATAAATAAATAAAAAATCTTTTTAAAAAAATTGAGGGGAAAGTACAGAGATTTACCCTATACCCCCTGCCCCCACATGCATAGCCTCCCTCATTATCATCATCTCCCACCAGAGTTGTACATTTATTATAATTGACAAACCTACATTGACACGCCATAATCACCCACAGTCCATAGTTTTTCTTTTTTGCAAAATTTATTTGAGAGAGCGAGAGCATTAACAAGGTGAGGGGCAGGGGGAGAAGCAGGCTCTCCGCTGAGCAGGGAGCCCGATGTGGGGCTCGATCTGAGGACTCCGGGATCATGACCTGAGGAGAAAGCAGACGCTTAACTGACTGAGCCCCCCAGGTGCCGCCAGTCCATACTTTCCATTGTATCCACTCTTCATATTGCCCTTTCTGTGGGTTTGGACAAATATACAATAATATGTATCCATCATTATAGTATAAAAAGTAGTTTCACTACACGAAAAATCCTCTGTACTCTGACCATTCTCCTGGAATGCCTAGCAGCTATTCATCTTTTTGCTCTTCACAGTTTTGCATTTTCCAAAATGTCATATAGTTGGAGTCATACAGTATGTAGCCTTTTAAAATTAGCTTCATTCACTTAGTAATAACACAGTTAGGATTCCTTCATGTCTATTCATGGCTTAATAGCTCGTTTCTTTTTAGCACTGAATAATATTCCATTTTCTGGGTGTATCACACTTTATTCATTCACTTACCGAAGGACCAAATGTTGGCTTCTAAGTTTCGGCAATTAGAATAAAACTGTTAGAAACATCTGTATGCAGGTTTTTGTGTGGACATAAGGTTTAAAATCCTTTGGGTAAAAAATAAGGAGCATGATTACATGATAAGTGTATGCTTAATTTTATAAGAAATCACCAACTGTTTTCCAGAGTGGCTGCTCTTTTTTGCCTTCGCACCAGCAGTGAATGAAAGTTCCTGCTGCACCACATCCTCGACAGCATTTGGTGTTGTCAGTGTTCTGGACTTGGGCCATTTCAATAGGTGGGTAGTGATAGCTCATTGTTTTAATTTACTTTTCTTGATGACATATGTGGAACATCTTTTTATATGCTTATTTGCCATCCGTATATCTTTGAAGAGGTGTCTTCTAATCTTCTGGTAATGTTTTAACTGGGTTGTTCATTTCTTACTTTTGAGTTTTAAGCTTCCTTTGCGTATTTTGGATAATAGTTCCTTATCAGTCTTTTGCAAATTTTTCCCCCAGTCTGTAGCTTGTCTTCTCTTGTTCTTGACAATGTCTTATACAGAGCAGAAGTTTTTAATTTTAACAAAGTCCAGCTTTTCAATTATTTTCTTCATAGGTCATATCTTCGTTATCATATCTAAAATGTCATTGCCATACTCAAGGTCATCTAGGTTTTCTCCTATATTTTCCTTAAGAAGTTTTATATTTTGCACTTACCATTTAGGTGTGTGATCCATTTTGAGTTAATTTTTGTGAAGGGTGTAAGGTATGTGTCCAGGTTCAATTTTTTGTGTATTGATGTCCAGTTGTTCCCGCATCATTTGTTGAAAAGACTACCTTTGCTCCATTGCGTTGTATTTGTTCCACTATAAAAAAGAGGTTGATTATATTTATGGGGGTCTGTGTCTGCACTCTATTCTGTCACCAGTACCACACTGTCTTGATTATGGTAGCTTTATAGTCTTTTCTTTTTTAATACACTTCTTTCTTTTTTCTTCCAAGTTCTTATTTAAATTCCAGTTAGTTAACATACACTGTAATATTAGTTTCAGGTGTACAGTATAGTGATGCTACACTTACATACCACACCTGGTGCTCATCAAAACAAGCGCATCCTTAATCCCCATCACCTATTATAGTAAGTCTTGAAGTTGTATAGTGTCAGGCCTCCAAATTTGCTACTCTCCTTCAATATTGTGTTGGCTATTTTGGGTCCTCTGCCTCTTGATATACATGTTAGGATCAGTTCGTTGATATCTACAAAATAACCTGCTGGTATTTTGATCACTAATTGCACTTGAGTGTACAGATCTAATTGGGAAGAACTGACATCATGACAATGTTGTGTCTCCCAGTCCATGAACATGGCATTTCTTTCCATTTATCTAGTTTTTATTTTGATTTCTTTCATCAGAGTTCTGTTGTGTCATTTTCCTCATAGAAGTCTTGTATGTGTTTTGTTGAATTTATACCAAAGTATCTTGTTTTGGTGCAAATGTAAATTGCATTGTGTTTTTAATTCCAAATTCCTCTTGGTCATTGCAGGTTTATAGGTTAGCAATTAACTTTTATGTATTAACCTTGTATCCTGTAATTTTACTCATTATTTCTTCATATCATTTATTTCCTTTGTGTGTGTGTGTGTCTTTGTCTGTGCCTGTGTATATTGTTGCACTAGCTAGAACTTCCAGTACAATTTTGAAAAGGAGTGGCAGGAAGGGACTCTCCTATTTTTTACCTGATCTTAGTGGGAAAGCTTTGAGTTTCTTACCATTAGTATGATATTAGCTGTAGCTTCTTTGTAGATATTCTTTGTCAAGGTGAGGATGTTCCCCTCTATTCCTAGTTGACTGAGAGTTTTTTCATAAATGAATACTGGATTTTTTTTTTAGTGTTTTTTCTTTTTTATTCTATTCTTTTTTAAAAGTAGGCTTCATGTGGTGTGGAACACAGGGCTTGAACTCATGACCCTGAGATTAAGACCTGAGCTGAGATCAAGAGTCGGGTGCTTAACCGACTAAGTCACATAGGTCCCCCTCAAGTGTTATTTCTACATCTATTGATGTGGCCATGTAACTTTTATTTCTTAGTCAGTTGACGTGATGGATTAAATTAACTGATTTTCATGCCCCCAAAATTAAATAATTAATTAACTAACTGATTTTAAATGTTGAACCAGACTTGCTTATCTGGTATAAATCCCCTTTGATTACAGTGTTAATTCTACTTAGACACTGTTGGGTACAATATGCTAATATTTTGTTGAGGATTTTTGCGTCTATGTTCATGAGAAATATTTGTCTATACTTTTCTTTTTTTTTGTCATGTCTTTGTCTAATTTTGGTATTAAGGTAATGCTGGCCTTATAGAATGATGTAGGAAGTATTCTCTCAGCTTTTATCCCCTGAAAAAGATTATGGGGAATTGGGATACTTTCTGCCTTAATTGTTCAGCAGTATTTACCAGTGAACCTATCTGATCTTGGTGCTTTCTGTTTGTGAAGGTCATTCATTATTAATTTAATTTTTTAAAGAGACACAGGCCTATTCAGATCATCTATTTCTTCTCAGGTGAGTTTTGGTGGACTGTATTTCAAGAGATTGGTCCATTTCATCTAGGTTATCAAATTTGTGGGCATAGGGTTGTTTATAATATTGCTTTATATTCCTTTAAATCATGGCATCTGTAGTGATATTCCTTCTTTCATTTCTGATATTAGTAGTTAGCATACTCTCATTTTTCTTAGCCTGGGTAGAGACTTATTGATTTTACTGATCTTTTCAAAGGTCCACTTTTGGTTTTGTTGACTTTCTCTATTGATTTCTTTTTTCCCCTTGTTCAAATCTTTTTGTTTTATTGAGACATATTTGACATATAACATTATAATAGTTTCATGTGCATAACATAATAACTCATTAAATGTATAGATCGTGAAATAATCACAATAAGTTTAGTTAACATCCATCACCATACATTGTTGTAAATTTTATTTATGTGGTAACAACTTTTAAGATTCACTATCTTAGCACTTTTAAATATGCAATACAGTATAATTAACTATAGTATCCATGCTGTATGTTATAGGACTTAATTATTTTGTAACTGTAAGTTTGTACCTTTTGACTACCTTTACCCATTTTGCTCATCTCTGACCTCCTGCCTCTGTCAAAACACCATTCTATTCTCCGTATCTATGAGTTGTTTCTTCTTCTTCTAGATTCCACATATAAGTGAAATAATATAGTATTTGTCTTTCTTTGTCTGACTTATGTCACTTAGCATAATAGCCTCATTTCTCTTTGTCTGACTCAGTGTCACTTAGCATAATGGGCTCAAGGTCCATCCATGTTGTCGCAAATGGCAGGATTTCCTTTTTTAGGGCTGAATTATATATATATATATATATATATATATATATATATATATATATATATATATAATATTTTCTTTAACTAGTCATCCATCAATGGACCTTTAGGTTATTTCCATGTATTAGCTATTATAAATTATGCTGCAAAGAAAATAGGTACAGATATGTTTTTGAGTTAGGGCTTCATTTCCTTTGCATAAATACCCAAAACAGAATTGTTCAATCATATGGTAGTTCTATTTTTAGCGTTTGAGGAACTTCTATACTGTTTCCCACAGTTTACATTCCCCCAGCAGTGCACAAGGGTTCCCTTTTCTCCACATCCTCGCACTCGACTAGCCATTTTAAAAGGTGTGAGAATATTTCATTGTGGTTTTGTTTTGCATTTTCCTGGTGATGAGTGATGTTGAGCACCTTTTTATGTATGTGATGGCCATTTGTATGTCTTCTTGGAAAGGTATCTATTCAGACGCTCTACCCACTTTTTAATCAGGTTGGTGGAGTTTTTTGTTACTTTTTTTTTTTTTGGCTACTGGCATAGATGAATTCTTTGTATATTTTGAGTATTAGATATATGACTTGCAAATATTTTCTCCCATTCTGTAGGTTCCCTTTTCATTTTTCTGATGGTTTCCTTTGCTGTGCAGAAGCTTTTTAGTCTGGTAGTCTGGAAATTTTTAAAATTTGGGTATATACACAAAGGGACAGAAAATGATTGGAGTTAAGTTACTGTGGGCAATACTCTAAAAATATATATTATAAAAAACATGAATCCCTAAGTCATATCTTAGGTTTACTAATTCAGAATCACCAGGGGAAATTCTTAGGAAATATTTCAAGAGAGTTTATGAATTCCTGTTACTGATAACTTCCAGAGTTGCTATAGATTTTGCCTTTTCTGAGGTTTATTTGTTCTAGTCATCCCCCAAATACTTGAACTACACCTGCTTTCTAATAAATTCCTTTTCTTCTCTTTAAATTAGTCAGGATTGGGACACCTGGGTGGCCTAGTCAGTTAAGTGGCTGCCTTCAGCTCAGGTCCTGATCTCAGGGTCTTGGGATTGAGTTCCACATCAGGCTCCTTGCTCAGCAAGGAGCTTGCTTCTGCCTCTGCCTGCTGCTTCCCCTGCTTGTGGTCTCTCTTTCTCTCTCCCATGCTCTCTCTGACAAATAAATAAGTAAAATCTTAAAAAAATAAATAAATTAGTCAGGATTAATGTTTATACTTTAATATCATATCTCCCCGAAACCACACCCAAGAAAATATATCTGTAATAGTTTACTGAACTAAGATAAAAGCCAGTAAGATGCCCATTCAGATTCCAGAATGGCAAACTAGCAGACTGTGTCACGGACTATAGAATAACCTAATGAAGTATGCTTGAGGTATCTTGAGGCAATGAGCCCACTGAAGGTGAAGTTCTGGAAGGCCAGGTAACTGCTGTTAGAAACTAATTTAAATGGGATGGTCTAAGATGATTTTTTTTTACAGATCAGATAAAGCTCAAATCTCAAATTCTTCCCTCAAGGCATGTAATAAAACTCAGGACTACTACCTGACACCTTTTTCACACACACACACACACACACACACACACACACTATAAACCAAACACAAAGATTGATGCAAAGTTTGAATTATAACTGTTGCTGGAGCAAATTAAGTGACAAAGTTATCACAGTGATTAGGAAAGAGTAAGATACTAATAATTAGAACAGTGATACATGGTTGGATACAGAAAACAGAGATAACTAAAAAAAAAAAAATGCTCAGAAATTCTTACAGTCATGCTTTTCATGCCTAAAGAAGTCATTTATCCCTTGCATGTAAAACCTAATACTTTCCCCAAATGCCCTTCCTTGCACTATTGTTAGGCAAGTATCAGCAGTTGAGTTCTCCAGGAAAGAGACTTTGAAACTGATATGCAGGATGTTTGTTATGAGTGACTTTTGGTCAACACCTGCAGAAATGAGGAAGGAAGCAGAACTGGGCAGAGGAAGAAGTCAAGCTGAGATGCAGGCCCAATCTTAGCCAAGGACACGAAGAGTTCCAGAACTAGACTAGCCATTCAGGTTGTTCCTAGTTGTGTGAAGATGATCGAACCATTCACGTGAACTTGAAGCGTGTGGGTTGAGAACATAGACTGATGCCGTAGTGTGCTTTGTGGAAGTACTTGGAAGCAGAGTTTACCAGTTTACTGGTAAACAGAGTTTGGGATGTTGCGAAGGAGGGAGGAGGTTCTAATGTCTATCTGCTACCCATAAGAATGCTGATTGATGCAGTTCTGCCTGTGCTTGGATACTTTTCATAAGAGTTGTCAATGTCGGACATTCTAAAAAAAAACTGATTAAAAAAAAAAAGATGATCAGACCATTATACTTCTGCATTAATCAGTCATTGAACGTGGGCTATCCTGCAACGGGGCTTGATCCTAAGCCAGGCAGATCTCTGAACTTCAGGACTCTCTGAAGGGGTTGACAGCTAAAGGATGTTTGCCGATACAGTATCTAAATCATCAAGTCCATCCTCAAAGAGGGATCTGGGAAGTGCATTTGTGTGTCCATCATAGTCCACGCCTTGTGCTGCTTGGATTCACTTCATATGTTTCAGATGCAGTTCCTCCAGGATTCTGGGAACCTCTCTTCCTGGAGGAAATGTAGAAAAAGGTTGGTAAGATGAACAACTCACAGTGCTCCAGTTGGTTTCAAGGTCACGGCTGATACACGTTTCCTCCTCCACCCTTGTTCTAGTTTCCTTTCACTCTAAAATA
This sequence comes from Potos flavus, assembly GCA_028534135.1. Lineage (NCBI taxonomy): Eukaryota > Metazoa > Chordata > Mammalia > Carnivora > Procyonidae > Potos > Potos flavus. The sequence continues at coordinate 9,043,616 of CM052901.1, read as the reverse complement.
GCAACTTTACTGGTATTGATGACTTCCCTGGTGACATGATGCAGACCATAATTCATGAGGAGATTCAGCCCTTTGTCACTATTCCCTTTTCTGGTCTAGACCGTTGAACTTATTATTAGAATGGGAAAAGTAAGTAATCAAGAGTGACCCTAGAGGATCACTTGGGAATACACATATTCTCCTGTTCCCATGGTGTAATAAGAGCCCCATGTCCTTCTGATGACCATGGTTAGTTATCCATGGCAGGTTCTTGATTCCTCTTCACATCTGCTATTTCTTCTGCACAAGGAGACTGGAGTACCAAGGTAGCAGTCACAGCTTAGGAGTCAGTGTTACTCTTCATGTGTCCCCTGGCAGAAGTATTCCTCATTTAGAACTGAAGACCTTTAAACCAGCAAAGTCCAGATTTGTAGGGATCAGATGTGTATATTTTATAAGTGAGTCACTCAGACTGATAATAAGTTCATGGTTTCCAGGCCCAGGTAATCTTCCTACAGAGGACTAGCACTATATAAGTGTCTTCAATTCAAGATATAAATGGTGTCCTGGAGATAGCACCCTATTCTTATGTAGTATCACCCCTAACTGGCATTTAAGTTGTATTTTATTATTTCTTTTAAAGATTTTATTTATTTATTTGACAGAGAGAGAGACAGAGAGAGGGAATACAATCAGGGGGAGTGGGAGAGGGAGAAGCAGGCTTCCTGCCCCAAGCAGAGAGCCTGATGAGGGGCTCGATCCCAGAACCCTGGGATCATGACCTGAGCCAAAGGCAGACGCTTAACTGACTGAGCCACCCAGGTGCCCCTTAAGTTGTATTGCAAAGAGGTTTTCCAATGTTTAAGAGGACAGGAGCTTTTATTTTTTATTCATTTTTTAAAAGTTTTTATTCAAATTCCACTTAGTTAACATACAATGTTATATTAGTTTCAGCTGTACAATACAGTGATTCAACACTTCCATACATCACCCGGTGCTCATCACAACAAGTGCACTCCTTAATCCCCATCACCTATTTCACCCATCACCCCCACCTCCCCTTTGGTAACCATCAGTTTGTCCTCTATACTTAAGAGTCTGTTTCTTGGTTTTTCTCTCTCTCTCTTTTGCCTTTGATCCTTTGTTTTATTTCTTAAATTCCACATATGAGTGGAATCATATGGTATTTATCTTTCTCTCACTGACTTATTTTGCTTAGCATAATACTCTCTAGTTCCATTCATGTCATTGCAAATGGCAAGATCTCATTGCCATTACCCATTGCTGAGTAATATTCCATCATATATACATATACATACATAAATATACACACAGACACATACCCCATCTTCTTTATCCATTCATCAACTGATGGACACTTAGACTGTTTCCATAATTTGGCTATTGTTGAGAATTCTGCTATAAACATTGGGCTGCATGTATCCCTTTGAATTAGTCTTTTTGTATTCTTTGGGTAAATACTTAGTAGTGCAATTGCTGGATCTTGGGTAGTTCTATTTTAAACTTTTTTGAGGAACGTCCATACTGTTTTCCACAGTGGCTGCACCAGTTTGCACTCCTGCCAACAGTGCAAGAGGGTTTCCCTTTCTCCACATCTTCATCAATACCTGCTGTGTCTTCTGTTGTTGATTTTAGCCATTCTGACGGGTGTGAGAAGATTTATCATCGTTGTTTTGATCTGCGTTTCCCTGATGATGAGTGATGTTAACATCTTTTCAAGTATCTGTTGGACATCTGCATGTCTTCTTTGGAAAAGTGTCTATTCATGTCTTTTGCCCATTTTTAATTGGAGTGTTTGCTTTTTGGGTGTTGAGTTGTATAAGCTCCTTATAGATTGTGGATACTGACCCTGTCTCAGATTTATCATTTGTAAATATCTTCTCCCATTCTGTAAGCTGCCTTTTAGTTCTGTTGACTGTTTCCTTAACTGTGCAGAAGGTTTTTATTTTGATATAGTCTGAATAGTTTATTTTTGCTTTTGTTTCCTTTGCCTCGGGAGATATATCTAGAAAGAAGTTGCTATAGGCAATGTCAAAGAGGTTACTTCCTGTGTTCACCTGTAGGATTTTTATGGTTTCCTGTCTCATATTTTGGCCTGCATCTATTTTGGATTTATTTTTGTGTTTGGTGTTTGTGTTTGTGTTTGGTGTAAGACAGTTTTTGCATGTTGCCGTCTATTTTCCCCAACACCGTTTGTTGAAGAGACTGTCTTTTTCTCATTTTCATGACTCCCTTGTCAAAGATAATTGGCCATATAGTTGTGGGTTTATTTCTTGGTTTTCTATTCCGTTCTATTGATCTATGTGTCTATTTTTATGCCAGTACCATACTGTTTTGATTACTACAGCTTTGTAGTATAACTTGGAAGTCTGGAATTGTGATGCCTCTAATTCTGCTTTTTCTTTTTCATGATTGCTTTGGATATTTGGGGACTTTTATGGTTCCATACACAGTTTAGGATTGTTTGTTCTAGCTCTGTGAAAAATGCTGTTGGTATTTTAATACAGATTGCTTTAAATGTGTAGATTGCTTTGGGTAGTACAGACAATTTAACAATATTTGTTCTTCCAATCCATGAGCATGGAATGTCTTTCCATTTCTTTATGTCATCTTCATTTCTTTCATTAGTGTTTTATGATTTTCAGAGTCTAGGTCTTTTATCTCTTTGGTTAGGTTTATTGCTAGGTTTCTCATGGTTTTCGTGCAATTGTAAATGGGATTGATTCCTTAATTTCCCTTTCTGTTATATAGAAATGCAAGAGATTCCTGTACATTGACATTGTATCCTGTGACTTTACTGAATTTACTTATTATATTCTAGTAGTTTTTTGGTGGAGTCTTTCTGGTTTTCTGTATCATGACATCTGCAAATAGTGAAAGTTTTACTTCTTCCTTACCAATTTGGATGTCTTTTATTGCTTTTTGTTGTCTGATTATTGTTGACTAGGGCTTCCAATACTATATTAAATAGAAGTGGTGAGAGTGGACATCCTTGTTTTGTTCCTGACCACAGAGGAAATCTCTGGTTTTCCCGAGTGAGGATGATATTAGCTGTGGGTACCTTTTCAAATTTCTGCATCTACTGAAATGATCATATGGTTCTTTTCCTTTCCTTTATTAATGCGGTGCATCACATTGATTGATTTGTAAATATTGAATCACACTTGCAACCCAGGAATAAATTCCATTTGATCGTGGTGAATTATTTTTTTAATGTATTGTTGGATTCATCTTGCTAGTATTTTATCAGGAATTTTTGCATCCATGTTCTTCAGAGGTATCGGCCTATAGTTCTCTCTTTTTGTGGTATCTTTATCTGGTATTGGTATCAGGATAATGCTGGCCTCATAGAATGAATTTGGACGTTTTCCTTCCTTTTCTAGTTTTTGGAATATTGTGAGAAGAATAGGTATTAACTCTTTATATTTTTGATAAAGGCCAGAAACTTTTAGAGGGTACCTCTCCTGCTCCTTTGCTGTAAACTAAGTCTTCTGATTGCATGCAATGTTATATGGAAACTCATGCAGCTAAATTCTGATCTCGTTCCAGAATATCTGGAGGCTTGTTTTCTGATTCTCCCCCTGGTTCTGTCAAGAAACTCCGTGAAGCATTTTTTGACACCCTCATTATCTCCAGCACCATACATCTGCCAGATCATACATCCCAAGTGGAAGCTGCATTTGTATCACAGCCTGGACCCGATAGAGATCCCTTTCCTGCTCTGGGCCCAACTCAAAGCTAGCTGTCTTTAGGGTCACCTGGCATATGGGTTGGAGCAGTTTTCTTAGGTATAAAATATGCTGCTAAGAAAATATGAAGAGGCTGTCAGGCATCATACTTCTTTGTCAGTAGAAGGTGCAAGTTGCAATAATTTGTCTTTTACTTTGGATGGTGTATTAGTTTCCTAGGGCTGCCATAACAAAATACCAGACCGGATGTCATAAACAATAGAAATTGATTTTCTCACAGTTCTAGAGGTTAAAAATACAAGACAGCGGTGTCAGAAGGTTTTTATTTATTTGTTTTTTTCTGAGGCCTCTCTCCTTGGCTTGCAGACGGCCACGTATTTGTTTGGTCTTTACAGTCTTTCCTATGTGTGTATATACCTGTATCTGAACTTTCTCTTCTTATAAGGCCACCTGTCAGGTTGGATTAGGGTTACCCGAATGGCCTCATTTTATTTTATTTATTTATGTTAAGATTTTATTTATTTATTTGACAGAGAGAGAGAGCACAAGCAGGAGGAGTGGCAGGCAGAGGGAGAAGCAGGCTCCCTGCTGAGCAGGGAGCCCGATGTGGACCCGATCCCAGGACCCTGGGATCATGACCTGAACCGAAGGCAGACGCTTAACAGACTGAGCCACTCAGGTGCCCTAATGGCCTCATTTTAAAACTCTTCTTTTAAGACCCTAACTCCAAATACAGTCATATTTTGAGGTCCAGGGTTTAGGGCTTCAACATATGAATTCAGAGTGCTGGGCACAGTTCAGCCCAAAGCAGATGGGATATACTGGAATGGCCCTGACCAGCAGACATGTAAATTTTTACTAATATGTTCAGGTCCTTAAAACTCTTAGATGTATCTGCCACTCTTTAGAGAGTGATAAAAATCAAATATGCTAGCTACTTTTTGTTCATACAGTATAATTAGTCTGACATCATAGATCTAATCAATGAGTCTCTTGGGGGATGATATATGGGCAACAAGCTAAGACTATCTCCTGAGGACATGCCACACTATTTTCATTTATTCGTCAGAACGAGGCCATATTGAATCAGATGATAAGTAGAATTTTCAGTTGAAATGCTCTTATTTGACCATATAACAACAAACTCATACTGTTTTTTTCTCTTGTTTCTGAGAATTTTTTTTTTTAAGACACATACCTTCAACCAGTGGCATAATTCCATTTTCACTTCCTGACTATTAAGTCAAGTAAGGGCTACCTATCAAACAGTGTATTCCTCTAGGGGAACTGCAGAGTAATTTGCCACCATGGAATGACTTGAAAGATTTAAGCCTATTGATTCTTATAATAGCACTATTTAATTCTCTCATTTGGCCAATAAATAGTCCAATAGGTCTTGGAGAATAGTATTATATATTGCTGAAGTTAATTAAATAGAGGTTTTGTAGCTACAGCTCAAGGTGTGGTGTCCTTACTAGAGCAAATCAGAACTGCTAATGTTACTTTCTCTCTTTATGCTTAGTCCAAAGGAAACTTAACTGCCCCACAATTTCACAGGATGTCCATGTCGATCTGTTAGTGATGGACATCGGGGAGGGTATGTGCTATGGTTAGTGCTGTGAATTGTGTAAGACTGACAATTTGTAGACCTGTACCCCTGAAACAAATAATACATTATATGTTAATAAAAAAAAAAATCTTGCTGAGATACTAGTAGTTTCCTTGGATGTCTTGGGAAAATGTATAAACATTGCAGAAAATGGGGCGCCTGGGTGGCTCAGTGGGTTAAAGCCTCTGCCTTAGGCTCAGGTCATGATCTCAAGGTCCTGGGATCGAGCCCCGCATCAGGCTCTCTGCTCAGCAGGGAACCTGCTTCCCCCTTTCTCTCTGCCTGCCTCTCTGCCTACTTGTGATCTCTCTCTCTCTCTCTCTGTCAAATAAATAAATAAATAAATAAATCTTAAAAAAAAAAAAAAAAACATTGCAGAAAATAAATCTCAAGAAAATAGAGCAGAATTCCCAGGAACCCACTCATCTGAAGGCATGTTAGGATATCTCCTTCATGGTGAAGGAGAAGTATCTTATGGCCCTAAGAAAGATGTGTAACAGTGTGTAAGACTATTCTTTGGGGGTAACACTACATTTTTATGCTGCCAGATTTTTGTGGGGGCCGGAGAAGAGAAAGCTCTCCAGCTGCAATGATAACATGATATATCCAAATATGACTAAAGTGTCACTAGTATATTTGCATGCTCTATGTAGCCTATGGTAAACTCAAATAGGACAACTTATATTGGAAACCAGTAAGGTTTTGGAGCAAAGCCATACTACCTTTTAAAAACAACTTTGGAGAAACAATTGATGAGCTGCTATTGGCTGCTAGTAAATATTGAAAACAAGACAATGAAGCAGTAACCATGACAGCCAAGTGCTCGTCATGAATTAGATATTCACTGAGACATCTAAACTTAATCCTTTTTTTTAAAGATTATTTATTTATTTATTTATTTGACACAGGGAGAGAGATCACAAGTAGGCAGAGAGGCAGGCAGAGAGAGAGGGGGAAGCAGGCTCCCCACTGAGCAGAGAGCCCAATGTGAGGCTCGATCCCAGGACCCTGAGATCATGACCTGAGCCGAGGGCAGAGGCTTTAACCCACTGAGCCACCCAGGTGCCACTAAACTTAATCCTTTTTAAAAGATTTTATTTATTTGAGAGAGAGGGAGAGAGAGAGAGAAAGCATGAGCAGGGGAAGGGGCAGAGGGAGAGGAAGAAGCAGACTCCCTGTAGAGCAGGGAACCCGATGCAGGCCTTGATCCCAGGTCCCTGAAACCATGACATGAGGTAAAGGCAGACGCTTAACCGACTGAGCCATCCAGGTGTCCCTAACTAAACATAATCATGGCCTGCAAAGGAGTATTTTGTCATCAAGTAAAAATGGCAAACCCTGAAGACACAAATAACTCATATAATTATATTTTTTATACTCCTAATTTAACTTATACTACAATTATGTTTGTCCCTCAACTGAAACCTGTGGTCTCATGAGGAATTTTATATACTCAGTTACTGAGAATTAAAAATAACACTTGAGACTGGTTCACAGATATTTCTGTACAATATTCCAGTATCACTCAAAATTGAATTATAAGATGATATAGTTCCACTCTGAAATTACCCTGAAGAATAGAAAATGGAAATCCCGGCGGGAAGAAATCAGAGCAATCTAACCAGCAGAACATTCATATTAGAAAAGAATTTTCTCAGGCTCTGGACCTATTACCTGATGTTTATCTACATATCTGTATCTAGTCTTTCTTGTTTTTACTCCACCAAGTTTGTTCCTTCCAAGTCCTTGTTCATCCAATAAGAATAATGTCTGCTACTTTATGACCAATGTAGAATCTTATAATAGACCATCTGTCCATCTAGGAAAATAAATAAGACTTCCTTGGGGACATAAAAAACAATTTTTGCAAATTTTTATGTTTTCCTCAACTAATTTCCTGTGATCTCACAGGAAAAGTAATAATACTGGTTATATTAGAGGATAAGTATAATGTGAACAACATGAAATTTCCCTCATGTAAGCAGACACAAAGTACCGCCACTGATTAACCAATTTTCCACAGTGGCAACCATCTTGTTTACATGATCTACCTTGTCATAGGTCTTAGGTGGCTTGTACTATACCACTTCTACTGTGGAGAGGACAAGATTTTGTTCAAAAATATAGATTTTACCTTGGATTTGCTATCCATGCCAATTCTTCCTCTCTCAGCATGTATTAGCTTGCTAGGGCTGTCATAAAATACCACAGACTGTGTGGTTTTGACCAACAGAAACTTATTTTCTGACAGATGTGGGTGCTAGAAGTCCATGTTCAAGGTGTTGGTAGGTTTAGTTTCACTTTCTGAGATGCTAGGGTTTAGGCCTTCGACATATACATTTGGCGGGGGCGGGGGGGGGAGGGTTAGCCCATAATGCAGAATGTATGAAGTATCTTATACAACGATGATGCATCGCTTCACAGAAAAAGAAATAACACGTGGATTGACTGCCCATGCATCTCTGGAAATGAAAAAATTTACAATGATTGAGAGATGTCTGACTCACTTCTCTCAGAAACTGATAAATCAAGAAGATACAGAATTACTAGGAATATTGAGAACAAACCAAAGAGTTATCAAGTTTGCTGTAAACAATATATTTAGGATGTATGCTTTTCAAGCACATATGAAATATTAACAAAAAATTATTGTCTATGTCCCAAAGGAATTCTCAATGAATATTAAAGAATCCAAAATATACAGACCACGATCCCTGAGTACAGTGTAATAAGGTAAGAAATCAATAATAGATACTTCTATGTATAATAAATAATAAATACTTTGCAAACAATAAAACACAAATGCATCAAATAACAAACTATGTAGGAAATTATAAAATATTTAGAAATAAAAGGCAAGGAAAATATGACATATGAAATTTCCTGGTGACAACCAAAGTAGTACTTGATGGAAAAATGTATGGGTAAAAATGCATACGTTATAAAATGAAAAAGATAAAAAATTAATGGATTCGTTGTTTCATTCTAGAAGTTAGAAGAAGAGTAACACATGAAACCCACAAAAATGGAGGGGTGTTAGCAAGAATTAATGAATAGCAAATAAGTAAGAGAGAGCTTCAACACACTAATGCTAGTTCTTTGAAAATTAATAAAATAGACAAACTGCTTTTTAAGAGTATGCAGGAGAAAATCCTAAGAATGAGAAGAGACATAATTAAACATAGTACAGTTTTTTTTAAGTAATAAAAGTATTATGAACAGTTTTGTCCTAATACATTGGGGAAAACTTGAAATGGGCCATGTATAAACTATCAAAAATGACTCAAGAAGAACTAGGAAATATGAATTAGGGCACAGAAAATCCATCTTTATTCAAATTGTTTCAGTTAAAAGTAAAAGAAGATAATTCTTATTTCATTAAAATGAAAGAACGAAAATCTTACTTTTTAATCTAGAAGGCTTTGAAGTCTGATAAAAGAGTAGAAGGAAACTGCAGACATATGAGCAGAGATGCAAAATCTTAAATAACTTATTAAAAAACTGAATCCAGTAGTATGTAACATGTATGCGATGACTAAGTAGTCTTTTTCAGGAATGAAGAGATGCTCCAACATAAAACAAATCGACTAATTCACTTTTAAGAGATTAAAGGAGAAAATTACATGACCATATAAATGAAAGCAGAAAAGGGCATTCTGTAAATCAAACAGATGTTTGTAGTAAAAACTCTTAGCAATGTAGATATTCCTCAAATGGATAAAATATATCTACCAAAAATCTTCAACAAGCATAATTAAAGTGATAGATCTTAGCTTTCATATCAGAACAAGAAGAGAACTTTCACCCTTGCTGCTTCTTTCCACATCACACTAAAATACCTAGTTAACAATAAGAGAAGCGGGTGCGTGGGTGGCTCAGACGTTTAGGCGTCTGCCTTCCGCTGGGGTCGTGATCCCAGGGTCCTGGGATTGAGTCCCCCGTTGGGCTCCCTGCTCGGCGGGGAGCCTGCTTCTCCCTCTGACCCTCCCCCTGCTTGTGCTGTCTCTCGCTCTCTCTTTCTCAAATAAATAAATAAAATCTTAAAAAAAAAAAAAAAAAAAAAACAGAGGCAAAATAAAGAACAAAGGAATTAGAAAGTAATATGGGTTTCATTTTAAAAATCAAATTCCAGTTACAAGATAAATGCATTTATAAATAATGATATGACAGGAAGTCTGTAAGAATTGTAGATGAAGAAATGAAGAAAAGTGAAAATTCTTGCTAAAGGACTAAAAAGATGATCTGAGTAAATGGGGAAACATACAGTACAAGGAGTCACTCTTGAGTTCTCTCTCCCTTGACCTCACATTCAATCCTATCCTCTGTACCTCCAAAATATCTTGAATCTTTTGACTACTCTCTCCAAGCCACTATTCTTCCCAGCTTTGACTGTTACAGTAACCTCTAAACAGGTCCTTGTGCTTCCATTTTGTGTTTCCACAATCCATTCTCCACATAGCACCCCAAATAGTATTTTCTCAATGTAAACACAGCCATAGCTTTCCCCTCACTAAATTCTCCAAGGGTACATCTTTTTTTTTTAAATATATTTATTTATTTTAGAGAGAGAGAGAGAGAGCGCACAGGAGAGAGGGGAGGAGAGGGGCAGAGGGAGAGGGAGAGAATCTCAAGCAGACTCCACACGAAGAATGGACCTGATGTGGGGCTCAATCTCACGACCCTGAGATCATGACCTGAGCCGACATCAAGAGTTGGACGCTTAACCAACTGGGACACCCAAGCGCCCCTCCACTCCAACGGTACTTCTTTGCACATAAATTAAAATCCAAACTCTTGCCATGCCCAAATCTCCTTTCTAGATCTCTTATTAAAATCTTTTACCAATAAAAAAATAAAATAAAATACTCTTACCACTGCTTTCCTCATTCATCTACCCCCAACCACACTGGCCTTCTTCCCATTCTTCAAATGAGCCTCACTTTGTGGACTTGCAAATTATTGTTCCTTTTGCCTGAATGGGTCCACCCCAAGGCTTTTTCTTGGCATGGACACTTCAGCTCAAATGGCAGCTCTTCTGAGAATCGTTTCCTGACCACACTTTTTAAATGACCTTCCCCCAATCTCTCTCTCTCTCTCTCTATCACACACACACACACACACAGGTACTCACTGTGACTTCAACCCCATTTTATTTTCTCCATAGCATTTACCTTAAAGTATTATTTTTGTCTGTCAACAGTTCATTCTATAAGTTCATAATAATGAGATGTGGTGAAACTTTCTTCTTATTTTCCTTTCTGTCTCCAGCACCTAAAATAGTGTCTCACATGTGATCACAGCAGACTATGTCTCAGTGGAGAGGCACTATTTGGGCCCTAACTTCGGTAGGTCTTTGCGAAGTGAAAGATGAGAAGAGGGCATTTTAAGTGTATTCCCAGGGATATCTGGGCAATAATGAATTATATATTTATATAATTGATTATATCATTTTCTGAGACCAAGACTGAAGACTGAATGGTAATAAACAGGGAAAATACAGCATTTCTTGTTAAGTATTCTTGGCATTGTTGAAACTATTGATTGTATTACTCTGGAGCACTCATTAGATTATGAATCATTTATCTTCAAATAAATTTCAAAAGCTTCAGTATTTTGGACTAAAGTGAATACTCACGCATGTCAAAATGGTTGAGATGATAGAGTGAAATCTAGAGAGACTACATAAGTACTGCAATCTTTACTAATAGTTATTAGACTAAAGGAAAACAAACAACAAAACAAAACAAAGCAAAGCTACCTACCCAAATTAAACATTTGATCTGCACTAGAGACAAACACGACTTCTAATTTTGCAATTAGATAGCCCAGCTAGGATGTATTTACCACATATTTGATATAAAAATGTATATACCAGAATGTAATTTAATTCTGTGCATCTCCAAAGAACCCCAAATCACCAAATCATTTCACTCATACTGGATTAATATTTGGAAGAAAAAGCATAGCCTGAAGACTGACACCGACAGTGCAATTAGATTTTCGATGGGCAGAGATTTGTTCACCCTCGGGTTTGATGAGTGGCAAAGAACACTATTTGAATGACCCACATATTAAACAGCAGCATTTCACAACTGTGATTGCCAACAGAGTTAAATTTGAAGAAAAAGGAATGATGGTAATCTTCAGATTCTACTGAGTGTAAGTCAAATATAATGCTTGACCAAAGATGTTGGCTTTTCTGCAGAAGCTACAGAACCTTATTCAAATTACTCCTTTGAGCTTTGGTAGCTCATCGTCAAAGGTAGAGAAAATAGCACTTACTTCTGAGCTATTCGAAGATTTAGATTAAATAACACAGGTAATATTTTGCACATCTTACCACTGGTATTAGTTTCAACCAACTTTCGCTGTGTAACAAAATTACCCTAAAACTGAATTGCTCAAAGTAACAATAGTTTATGAAGTCATGGTACTGACGGACAGCAATTTGGGCTGGGCTCAGCTGTATGATTCTTCTACCGATCTTCTAGGGTTTACTTATTTGGGTCCAATCAATTGTGATACCAGCAGGGGCTGGTCTGCATAATATAGCCTCACTCACATGATCGGTGGTCTTCAGGCTTTGGCCAGGATGCCTTGCTTCTCTTCGATGTGGTTTCTCCAGCAAGCTAGCTCAGGCTTCTTCACATTATGGCAGCAATCTGAAAGGGCTAGAATGGAAGCTACAAGGCCTCTTGAGATTTAAAATCAGAAGTAGCCTGTCACTTCTGCCACATTTTATTGGTCAAAAAATCATATTGCTGGCATTGGTGAGAGGTAGGAAAAAGTCACCTCTTGAAGGGAGAAGCTAAAAAGAAATTGTGACCATTTAATCTACCACAACAACCTTAGTGAAATAATTTCAGTGGAATGATGGAGCAAAAGTGTTGGGTCATGATGGGTTAGAAAGTAAAGTGGAAACTGTATATATAGATACTTGCATGAAATGTGTCTGTGAAGAAAAAGAGAATGAAACTGTGGGAGCCAAAAGATGCAGGGTCAAAAAAATTTTTGTTTACTCTTTGGATTACAGAGAAACAATAATGTTCATGTTCATATGTGAAGGGGAAATTTAGAAGCATGGAAGCATGGAGGAGATTAATAATACACAATAAGAAATGAGTAATGGAATAAAATTCTAGAAGGAATGGCCAGCAATGCACTGGAGGAAATGGAACCTTCTTTGGGACCGAAGGAAAGGAGTTAAAAATAGTTGCTAGCAGCATGAAAATATTTGTAGAAAGCACTGAGCAATTACAGGGGAGTCATACTAAATGGCTTTTCTTGGTGAAACAGGAGCTAAGCTGATGTTAGAGATAATTCTGAAGGTCATGAATTTCATACAAATGTGCACTGAAGTGTAACTTTGACCAGCATTGCTCAGTAGCCATTTCAAAGGAGTCATAATTAGGATGTTTCTATATGCTTGTAGATGAAGGCCAAGAGGACAAAAGAGTTTAGTGGTAATCAAAAAAAATCATTTAATGGACAGACCATGAAGTACACTCTTGATTTGTAACTTTAAATGGACATGAAGGAACTGGCTAGATTGGGAGAAATCCATAAGGTTTAACAATTGTAGTGGTAAGATATAAGAAAATGAGAAACCTATACACATAGAAAAGGATTTTGAAAACAAAGAGTTGTGTGACTATACAGTGTGCTTGGGACAGTCCTAGTAGGATTCATAACAGACCTCCCCCTACACCTTTCATTATCAAGAGCATCCTGGCATGGACAACAAATTATATTGTCATTCATCATTTTAGATTTTTAGATTGGGGGTACTGAGTACTGGGTGCAGCAACAATGAAAATGTCCTTCTTAGGCTTCTTTTATAATAAAAAATATATTGATCAAAGCCCCCAGCTGCTGCTTTCCCCTGAAATCTATCTAAAGTTTGTGCCAAGGCCACAACTCCCATGCGCTACTCCCCACCAATGACTGAATAATACTAAAGTAACGGAATAATACTAAGGTCAGCATGATCCTGGGACACAAAGGACGCCTTTGTTGGTCCATTTTGGTTCAAGGGCATCCTGATGGCTTTGCTCAAAGTTCTTTAGAGTATACTCCAGATTGCTTCCACCCAACTTTCTCTCCCTCTATTCTTCCCTGGCTTTCAGAAGATTTGACAGCTCTTTCAGTTTCCCCAGCTCACTTCATATTCCCTTTCATAGTCCCCTAATAAAATCTTTGTACATTCCATCTTCTCTTTGTGTCTGCTTCTTGGAGGACTCAGGCTAAGATAAGTGGTAACCGGAATGGTCCAAAACAGTGAGGAGGATAAGGATTTCTAACTGGTTCGCATACCCTTCCACCTCTACCCCACTTCAACCCACACTAAAGATGACGAGAACACAATCTTGATCAGTACCATGGAGAGTTCTTGGCCCCAAAAAGTTATTTGGTGACGAAATATTTCACCTGTGGTAACCTTGGAAAATATCTCAGTAGAGGAGAATGCTGCAGCAGGTGCAAGGATGCAGGATTTGGAATATATGAGCAGAAGAGTGCCTACAAAGACAATGGAGTTGGGTGGTTAATGCTAAGCTGTGTTGACGCACTGCATACAGATAATGAAAGACTTAGAGCTGTTAACAAGCAGTTAATAGCTAAGTGCAGGAACCAAGGGCCTCAGTGGTAGCATATAGAGAGGTCCTCATCACCTGCAGCAGAAGGCCAAGACACAATGAAACAGCAAGCTGAACAACTAATTGTGAGAGTTGCAAAGCTCCAGAGACACTAAAGCAAGTCTGTTATGTGAAGGTCAGGACCCTGTTAGGGAAAACCTAGTATCCTGAAAACATGAAGGGATACATTGGACGGCTGTCCTGAGGATACTTACTCTATAGCCCTCCCACACTTCACACACAAACGCACTAGGCATGATGTGTAGATGGCCCACTCTTCCCATATAATGGATAGGACTTCTGCTGTAATTCAAGAGACTGCAGAAGCCTCTCTCCCCCAAGGCAATTGGTGCCCCTTCAGGAGTTTCTCCCATCTACTCTCCTCACCACCAGGCTTATAACTAGTGTCAAATTCCAGTGTAATCTTTTTTTTTTTTTTAAGATTTATTTATTTATTTGAGAGAGAGAGTGTGTAAGTGAATGGGGGGAGGGGAAGAGGGAGAGGAAGGGAGAAAATCTCATGCAGACTCCCCACTGAGGATGGAGCCAGACATGGGGCTTGATCTCACGACCCTGAGATTATGACCTGAGATGAAATTAAGAGTTGGACAGTTAACCGACACAAATTTCAGTATAATCTGATTGTGGACAAGCTGGGACTGATAAGGAAGTTAAGAGATTATATACTTAAAGAATTGGAAGAACAATCCAGCATATACCAACAGGAATTAGGGGAATACTCCAGGTACTGTGTTTTGACGGTACTTGATGGGGTCAGAAGTAAGGATGAATAAGCAAGAATTCATTGACTTTGTAAATTTTCTTGGGGCATGAGGTTTAATCCTAGCAAGGACTCCAGGAAATGGGGCAAACTTGCTGTTAGGATGATTCTTACAAGCTTTGAAAAAATGACAGCCAGTGTTCAGCGAAGAAGACATGCATACATTTCCCAGCAAGATGAAAAAAGAGAAAATAAAGAAGCTTAGGGAAGTGGACATCCAGGTATCAATACATTAAGGCCAGAACTCCACAACAGATGTATGTTTCTGAGAGAAGCCAGAGTATGCACAGTTCACCAAGGTCATCAGGATTGGACTGATGATAGGGACACAAGCATCACTAAGAATTTCAGTGGTGGTTCTCCTCATTAAGGTTGGGTTACTATTAGGAAAGGCACTTGCAGAGCTGGACTCATTAATGGCCATGGTGATAAAAGAACCATGATATAACAGAGGCTAAATGATAGTGCTTCACTCCCAGAAGTGGAAGGCCACCTTTACCACAATTACCAGCAAGACCTGAGGAGCTGCTGAAAGGGTTTGACCCACAGTGAGCTGCAGATTGTTATTACAGCATGGCATTACTAGGGGCAAAATAAAGGGTAGACAACAAGGGTGCTAGTTAATATTTACAACCAGAAAAAGGTAAGAATCGAGAAGTAGAAGGCTGAGGGAGGTCACCCCAATAAAAAAGTCACAATCTCCTTTTCAGTTCCAAGATCTGAGCTAAATTTCAGTTCTAGAATCCATTGACTGAAAAGGAATCTGAATATCTAGGGGGACGGATTTTGTAACACCACAGAAAATATATGCCATGACAATTCCCCCAGGCCTTGCCCAAAGGGACCTATGGCTATTTACTCACATGACTGATAAAATGGGAATAACTAGACATTAAAGAACTATTAGACACAGAATGTGAGTTGATATTGATACACAGAGGCCCAAAGAATCATTTTGCTCCCGTGTGAGGTAGGGCCCCATGAAGATCAAATAATAAATAGAGTCCTGCCTAAAGTCTGGCTCATAGTGGGCCCAGCAGTCATTTACCCAGATGCTAAGCATATAATCAGAATGGATATACTTGGCATTTGGAGTCCACATTGGGGGAGTCCTTGGCTTGGAGTAAGAGATATACTAAGGAAGGTCAAGTAGGAATCACCGAAAATGCTCCCCATTGACCCTAGACAAGATATTAAATTAAGAATAATGTATACATATTATTGGAGGTGAAAATTATGGCAATTGTAAAGGCCTAAAAGATGTTGAGGTGGTGGTCCATATCTTATCTACAATGAATGCACCAAGGTGGCCACTAGAGAAACTTAACAAATCCTGGTGAATGACTGTAGACTACCAAAGACTTAATTAAGCAATATAAGCCCTGATTATAGTTACCACGTCATTTATAATATCACTGCTAGAGCACACTAATAAGGACTGAGGTACATGGCAGCAACCAATGGCCCGGCCAAATGTTTGGAGACCTGGAAGGAGAAAGACAGATACATAAGGCAAAGAGTTCAGCAGTAGAGGCATGTAGATGGGCATATCGGAGAACAAAGTGTGAATATGTTTGTGTCACAAGTCAATACCCACCAGAAAGCATCTACCTTAGAAGAAACGGTGTACAACCACTTGACAAAATAACTCAGCCAGTTCACCTCAGTAAGCCTTCATCATTGGACATTCCAAAACTGGCAGAATTGGGCACATGAACATGTCTATGGTGACAGAGATGAAGGCTACATGTGGGCCCAACATCATAGACTCCAACTTAAGGAGGGTGCTTTAGTTACTGCTGCCTCTCAATAACAAAATTGTCAGCAACAGAGACCAATAATGAGCCCATAGTCTAGCAGTATTCCTTGAAGATACTTGCTGGCCAAGTTGGCTATCTGAGACTCTCTCTCAGATAGAGAGAGAGTTTAACTTAGGGCCAGTAGTTAATCCTCACAGGGATAGATAATTATTCCAGGCATGAAGTTTGCCTTTCCTGCTTGCAGAGCTCCAGCCAGCATCACAATCTATGGACTTACGGAATTCTGGATCTATAGGCCTGCTATCCACACAACATAGCATCTGATCAGACTAACCTCTCACACAAAGAGTGGGCCAATGACCACTGGTCCACTGGTCGTATGACATACCACACCATGCAGAAGCAGATGGTCTCAAAGAACTCTGGAACAGCCTTCTAAAGGTACACCTGAAGTATTAGCTAAGAAGAAACACTCTGAAGATAGAGGGAAAACCTTGAAGATAGAGTGTATTTATTAAATCACAGACTCCCTATATGGAGCTCTACCCTATATCAAGGATGCTGAATTTGGGAACCTAGGGCTGGAAGCAAGAATGGCCCCAATTACTTTTACTCCCAATAACCCTCTGAGAGACTTATGTTTTCTGGCCCCTCAACTCTGGGCTCTGCAAGGCTGGAGGGTCTGTTTCCCAAAGCAGGTACACTCTTTCCCTTTCCAGGGGACACAGCAAAGTTCCCAATGAAGTATAAGTCAGAACTGATTCTACAGCACTTTGGACTCCTTGCCCTCAGGGACCAGAAGGTGAGAGGAGGAGTCACCGTCCCGGCAAGGGTCATGGATCCCAGTGTTCTCGAGGAGGCAGGGCGGCTTTTCCACAATGGCGGCCAGGAAGAACTACGTGTGTATCCCAGGTGATCCACGTGGGTACCTCCTATTACTCCTTTGACCCACTGTAACTGTGAATAATGGCGAGTCTCATACCACTAAATCCTGAAGGTTTGGATTCTACCATCAGATAAGAATCAAGACATGCTGAGCACACAGCTGAAGGCCAGGTGAATTTAGAATGGGTAATGCATGAGGGAGAGGATGAGTGGCGGTTGTGTCAAGAATAATGCAATGACTGGGGTTGTTGTCCATCCCACTAACTACTTTCTTCTGAGCTCTCCTTCAAAAAGAAATGTCCATGGGAACTATGTAGGAGCTTCTCCACAAAACTTTGTGGAAATTAGATCTGCATGGCCCAAGGGTTGGATGGTGGCGGCCATAAGAATGCACTCACAGACCTACTACTTCAGGGAGCATAATTAACCAAGGGCCTCATCTGCTGCACTCAGAAATCCATCGTTGTGTTTGTGCCAAGTGCGTTCCCCCATCGTCTTCTCCCAGTATTTGAATACTAAGGAAGTTATGAAGGCAGACCCACTCAAAGAATATATGGGGCTCCTGTGCTAGCTCACTTTGGTTCAAGGAGTGCCCCATGACTTTGTCAAACCTTCTGTAGAAAGCACTGCAGTATAAGTCACTCTCACCCAACCTTCTTTCCATCCATCCTTCAATTGAGGTCATATCTGGCATGGAGATTTAACTGCTTCCTTAGCCTCCCCAATGCCACCATATTTACATTCACACAGGCATTTCTCTTAATAAAACTCTTGCACATTTCATCCCTATTAGCATCAGGTCCTTTGAGGATTCAAACTATACTAAGGGTAACTAAAAAGAAATGTACATTATGAACTTGGAGTGGACGGCTGAAATGGAATGGGGTCATTGAAGTTTAGGGGGTGAAGAAATGAAATACTAGGTTTTGGTGTGGGTCATTCAAGTTTGATGTTAACAAAATCCCATTAGTGACAGAATTAGAGATGGTTGTAAAGTAAGTAAAACTGTAAAGATAATCGTAAGGTGTTCAATGAATATAAAAAGGCCGTCCTGGAGAATATGTGCACCTAACTAAATCAGAGGCTAAAGGGTAGTATAGCAAAAAGAACGAAGCTCCATGAAAATGTTTTACACAGGGGTGCCTGGGTGGCTCAGTCGGTTAAGCTCAGGTCATGATCCCAGAGTCCTGGGACTGAGTACTGAATCTGGCTCCTCGCTCGGAAGGAAGCCTGCTTCTCCCTCTGCCTACTGCTCCCCTGCTTGTGCGCTCTCTCTCCCTCTTTTTCTGACAAATAAATAAAATCTTTTAAAAAAATGTTTTACACAAAGAATATTTCTATTTCATAAATGAACATAAATATAAATATGACTAAATAGATGTATTCTATACATTCTATGCAAAATATAGAATACATAGAATATATGTATAGAATACATTTAAATTTATAGATACATAAATATATAGATACAGAATATAAGTATATTTTCTATCTATAAATAGAATATATCTAGGGGCACCTGGCTGGATCGGTTGGTAGAGCACGTGACTCTTGATCTCGGGGTTGTAAATTAAAGCCCCAAGTTGGGTGGAGAGATTATTTAAGAAAAGTAGAGCAAGATAGGGTGAGATTATAGGAAAAGTTAGGTGAAAAGAAGGTAGTATAAAAGGGTGATAGAGGTATGATTTATGTAGCTTTATGGTTCCAAAGAAATTACAGCATTTTTCCTGGTTAACAGACACTGATATCTTAGGATTGGTACGTTTTACTGTTTGCTACCTAGTTAGACATCCTTGGCCTTTGCTTGGGATTTCAAACTGAACAGAGAAAAAACGGATTTTGCACTATGAAATGTCCATGATATCTTTATTTCTGTTAAAATTACTTCAATTCTCTTATTCCTTTGTATTTCTCCACATTCAACATTTTGTATAGCTTCTTCACCTTACTCATGGGATACAAGCTCACCACATCAATCCTGCCTTACATTTATACAGTGCTTTGCAAAACATTCACATTCAGAATCTCATTTATGTTCACTAACAAGTAAGAAAGTGAAAGGATTCATTTTCCCATTTTAAAGAAGAGGGAACTAAGAGTTAGAACATACTGAAACTTCTAACTCCAAGTCCTGTGGTCAGTTTTCACCAATGTGCAATGTGTCAGTTCACCTTTTTGAGCTATTTAAGGTCTAAAAGAAAAATTAGAGAACAGAACCTCTGCTCATATTTCACAAATTACATGATTCTGAATGATATTAGAGATGATTCTTTGAAAAGAAGGATTAATTTATAAATATTTATATGAAATAATAAATTTAAAGCCACAAATTTCCGGTTCTGCCAGAGGATCTTGTATCACACTAGTCCTTGCAGAATTAGTCATTGTAAACACTAAGATATTGTTTAAAATATTAGGACGTATTTTTATCTTACACTTTTAGAGGTCAGAAGACTGAAAGGGATCTCGCTGTGCTAAAATCAAGGTGTCAGGAAGGCTGTGTTCCTTTCTGGAGGCTCTAGGGGATATTGGATCTCCTTGCTTTTTTCAGCTTCCAAAGGCGCCCACATTCCCTGGCTCATGACCTCCTTCCATCTTTAAAGCTACCGATGGTTGGTCAAGGATTTCTATCTCTCTAACTATGACTCCTACACCTTCTTCTTCCATTTATATAAGGACCCTGTGGTTACACTGGGGCAATCAGGATAATCCTTCTATCTTAAGGTCTGCTGATTAACAACTTTAATTCCATATGTATCCTTAATTCCCCTTTGCCATATTCCAGGTTCCAGTGATTAGAACATAGACATCTTTTGGGGACCATTCTGCCTACAAGGCCCACAAAAGTGGGTAAAAGCACGGGAAAAGGGAAAGAGTTCAACCTCTGAATGGAGGGCACTCAAGGGAGTAAGATTCACATTTGTATAGCTTTTAGTCTAAAGTCAGCCCCAGCCCATGTTGCATAGGAAGGCCATGTGTTAAGCAGGAAGCTGCAGTTTTATTAGCTTGAGCAGAAGACCCAGGTTGGGGCTGCTAGAGTAGCAGCAAAGGGAGAAGGGAAATCACAGGAAGGGAGGGACAGAGTGGAGAGATAGCCTCCAAATCTACATATATACTTCACTCAAACCCCACTAATTCCTGAACTGCTTTTGAGTGAGGGAGACCACAAAGTAACAGCTGGAAGTCTGAAACAACTAATCAGAGATTTCAGGTGCTTCCTATTGTAAAGGAGAGTAGGGACAAATCTCCCAGGAGAAACATCAGTCTTCTTCAGAGATAGAGGACAGAATCCAGATTTTCTACAATATACAATGTATCAACAATATCTAGTTTCTGACTAAAAATTACTCCACCTGTCACGAAATAGGAAAATAGTAAAGAAAAAGAAAGTTAATAGAAGCCAATAACAAGATGCCTGAGATGACATAGTTAGGGTACAAGGACATTCAATTAATTCAATATGGATATGACCAAAATGGTAAATACGGCCATAATGAATGAAGAGAAAGCAAGTATTAATGACAAAATTAAAACTATAAGAGATGGGGAGAAGAGAGACCTGAAGGAAGCCATCTGAAATTTGAAATTCACTAAATGAGCATACTAGAAAACTTGGCCCGGGAAATTAGAGTCAATTACTTGAAGGCAAATTAGTAGAATATATACGATTTGCAGAATAGAGAAAAATTCATGATTACAAAGAAATAAACAGAGCCACAGTGACATGTGGGAAAATGTCAAATCACAAACATGTAATTGGAGTTCCAGAAAGAAAGAAAGGAGAGAGTAAGGGAGAAAAAATTTTTGAATAAATAATAGCTGAAATTTCCCAAATTTGTTTATAAATATCAACTTACAAACTCAAGAAACTATAAACAAACACTAAGCAGGAAAAATTTATTTTTTTATGTGTTTTTTTTTTCTTCAAATTTTTATTTAGATTCTAGTTACTTAAAATATAGTGTAATATTGGTTTCGGGAATATAATTTAGTGATTCATCCCTTACATACACCACCAGAGCTCATCACAAGTGCCCTCCTTAACGTCCATCCCCCATCTAGCCCATCCTTCCACCCATCCCCCTCCAGCAGCCCTCAGTTTCTTCTCTATCCTTAAGAGTCTCTTAAGGTTTGTTTCCCTCACTCTTTTTCCTCCTTCACATACATTCATCTGTTTTGTTTCGTAAATTCCACATATGAGTGAAATCATACAGTATTCGTCTTTCTAAGCAAGGTAAATTTAAATGAGTTAGAAGAGCAAAATGATTAAACAGATATCAAACTTCCCCAAAACACAGTAAGCAAGGCAACAATCTAGAAACATTTTGATTAATCTCAGTGAAAGAAAGTGCAACGAAGGATTTTACGTTGATTCAACCTGCCCTTTAATTATCAGGGCTTCGGAAAAACAGCTTTACACATGCAAGAACATGAGGATATTCTTTAACCATAAGTCCTTTTTGAGAGTGTACACTGGAAAGACGGCAAGAGAAAAGACTGATATATAACTAAAACAAAAGTGGGAGAGAGGGTAGAAAATGAATTTACAAATCTTATATGCTATGACAAAGTAGCAATTACAGACTGGCCAGATGCAGGCCCTCCCCCAGAAACTAAGAGAAGGATTAGATTTTGCAGCCTTCCCGGAGCACCCAAATATCCCCAGTGCTAGTTAAGATCTTGAGGGGAGGTTACCTGGCCCTGAGATTAGACCATCTATTAGCCTATTGGCCGCTGGGGAGCAGGACACACCTTCAGGAGTCATCTTCATCCAGCCCTCTGTCTTTGGTTCACTCATGGTATAATGTATTCTTTGAGTTTAGACAACTATATAATGACATCAATCCATCAATCCTGTATCATACAAAATATTTCCATTGCCCTAAAATCCCCTGTGCTCCATCCATACATCACTCTTTTCCCCTATATCCCTGGCAACCACTGATATTCATTATGTCTCCATAGTTTTACCTTTTCCTGAATGTCAGATGGAATCATGCAATCCGTAGCCTCTTCACATTGGTACCTTTTATTTAGTAATATGCATTTAAGTTTCCCCTGTGTCTTTTGATGACCTGATAACTCATTTCTATTTAACAACGAATAATAAATATTCCATTGTACAGATTTACCACATTTTATTCACCCATACACCTATTAAAGGACATCTTGGTTGCTTCCACGTTTTGGCAATCATTAATGAAGCTGCTATCAACATCATGTGGAGGTTTTTGTGTGTGAGGGGGTAAGTGTTCAACTCATTTGGGTTAATAGCAAGGAGTGAGATTGCTGGATCATATGGCCCATTGTTGTTTTAATCTGCATTTCCCTGATGACAAGTGATGGGGAGTATCTTTTCATATGCCTATTTGCTATTTGCATTTCTTCTTTGGTGAGGTGTCTGTTCAGATTCTTCATCACTATTTAACACTGACTAGAGGTATTAGTCAATGGAACTCGAAAAGGGAGGAAAAATCAATCTGAGGTATAATAACTAGTAAAGAAGTGAAGCTATCTCTATTTTCAGATCCTCTAACAGCACATCTGAAAATCTCTAAAGATTCAATGATAAAACTAATTGAAACAATAAAAACATTCAGTAAGATATAGCAGGATATAAAATTAATGTACAGAAATTATCAGCTTTCATACAGAAAAACAATTGCGAGTTAGGGGAAATAATAGGACAGAAAATACCATTTATAACTGCATCAGACATTATTTTCCTAGGAATAAAATGAACATGAGGAACATAGAATAGGAATAGAACATTCCTATTTCCTGGGAATAAAATGAACATTTCTATGAAGAAAATGTTAAAACACTCGAAACACATCCAAGCAGACCTGGACACATTGAAAGCTAAGCCCTGGTCTTCCATAGGAGGAATCAACATCATAAAGATGTTCGTTATCTTTGTTGACTTATAATTTAATGTGATTCTAAAAAGAACACTTATTCACATTTAAGTGGAACTAGATACGTTGATAATAAAGACAAATTGATAATAAAATTTATTTTTTTATTTTTTAAAGATTTTATTTATTCATTTGACAGAGAGAGACAGCAAGAGAGGGAACACAAGCAGGGGGAGTGGGAGAGGGAGAAGCAGGCTTCCCGCTGAGCAGAGAGCCCCTTGCTGGGCTCGATCCCAGGACCCTGAGATCATGACCTGAGCCGAAGGCAGACGCTTAACCCACTGAGCCACCCAGGCGCCCCATAGATTAGGTATCTAAATGTGAAAACTGAATGACACCCACACTGGAAGAAAACATGGGTGAATTTCTGTCTATCTTATGTATATAGCTAAGTTTTCTAGCAATGGCTCAAAATCCAGAGGAAACAAGAAAAAATATTGACAACGTCGGCACTACGTAAACATTAAAAAACTGTTTCACAGCAACCAATAAACACCCACCATAAATAAATCAAAGGGGAACTGAGAGTCTGGGAACAAATGCTTGCAGTATATGGCATATACAAAGAGTCAATGTCTCTAATATATGTGAACATCTCAAAATCAAGGGGGAAAAACCCTCAAACTCTTGACTGAATAAATGAAGAAAAGATAGGGGCAAAAAATTCACAAAAGCGGATGTAAAAATGGCATTGAAACAGGTGAGAGGATGTCCATTCTCAGTCCTATTTGGGGGACAGCAAATTAAAACCATGCCAAGAAGCAATCTGCCTATCAGACTGACAAAAATTTATTAAAATGACAATACATGATGTTAGTGATGCTGCAGTAAAATCGATCTTCAAACACTGCTGGTTAGCATGCGAGCTGATGACATTTCGTGGGAGGAAAATTCAGTAATATCCAACAAAAGTAAAAATGTACTTACTAATTGACATAGCAGTTCTACTTTGGGGAAGTTACCCTGAAGATGTATCTCCAAGAATAACAAACATATGCACATGGATATACGTGTCAGCATTATGTGTAATTGTAATATATTGAAAACAACCTGAATTCCCATGCAGAGAAGAGTGATTAGATAAATTATGGTAATCCATGTATTGCAATATGATACAGCTGTAAAAAAGGACAAGAATGGCTTCTATAAAGAGATAAGAAACGATCTCAAAAATATATTGTACATAAAAATTAAGTACAGAAGATTATCTATAATATGCTGTATTTTGTGTAAGAAAGGTAAAGAAGAAAATTACACACACACACACACACAGATCCACTCATTTGACAAAAAGAAAGACAGGGAGAATAAACCAAAACTAATGTGGTCATTTATAAAGAGAGTGGGTCAAAACATATGGACAATTAGAATGGGGACGATGGAGTGGGAAGAGAACTTTCTCTAAGTATAATTTTTTACATAACGCTGACCATTAGATCTTCATTAATATTTATTAAAATCTACAATAATGACATTAATAAAACAAAAAAAAAAAAACTACAAGGATGAGAATTGGGACCCAAATGGAATACAAACAGAATCAAATAAACATAGCTGTCTTATATGACATTCACATAACCATAATGAAGAGCTTTTCTAACTTTGGGAAAAAATACTATGACTGTATTTCTAGGGGCAAAGACAAAAATGACCTTACAGAAACACTGTAGTGTAGTTAATAGGTTGTTGTTGTTTTTAAAGATTTTGCTTTTAAGACTACTTAAAAGTAGGGACTCGAACTGGGACTCGAACTCCCAACCCCAAGATCAAGAGTCACATGCTCCACCGACTGAGCCAGCCACTAACCCAAGTTTGTTTCTCACAGAAGTATATGTTATTAATTTTCAAATTTCTTCAAATGTATTCTAGAATTGAGAGAGTAAGTAAAAATATTGCATACAAAGAGTGATCTATTTCTCACTGTCAAAGAAAGGAACTATAAATAAAGAAGGGATGAACCTGTGATATTTCAGTAGAGTTGGTGATTTCAGTATGACCCTGTGGTCTCTAATAAATTTACACAGAAATATAGAAATTGATAGACAGATGTATACATAAATACATACATATCTTATCTATGACCATCGAGGCAGCCTATTAACAATGACACCATGCTATTAGTGAACACAATTAGCACCCGGGTCTTGAGTTTGAATTACCATGAACGAGCAAAAGGAATGAGGGATTAATGGAGAAGTGGTTGATCAGGGCATGGGCAGGAAAGTAAAACCTCAGCCTGAAACATCTTATGGTACCAAATAATAAGGAAGTGCATACGAAGTGACAAGGACACAAATGCCAAGCTGAAGGGGCTTTCAGTGGCCCGATCTGGGACAATGCAAGCAATAAAGTAAATAATAATGTTTGTTAATTTGTTTTATTTTTGTAGATTCCACATGTAAGTGAAACCATATGGTATTTGTCTTTCAGACTTATTTCATTTAGATACCTTCTAGGCCCATAGATATTGTCAGAGGAGATGGGGTAGGGGAATGGGTGAAATAGGTGAAGGAGACTAAGAGGAACAACCTTCCATTTAGAAAATAAGTCACAGGGAAGAAAAATATAGTATAGGGAATATCATCAATAACATCATTATAATGTTGTCATGGTGACAGATGGTAACTAGAATTACTGTGGTGAGCATCACATAATGTACAGAATCACCAATTCACTGTGCTGTACACTTGAAACTAATATAACATTTATGTCAACTAAAAAAAAAAAAAGGAAAAAAGAAAATTGGGGTGTTTGGGTGACTCAGTGGGTTAAGCCTCTGCCTTCAGCTCAGGCCATGATCTCAGGGTCCTGGGATCGAGCCCCGCATCAGGGTCTCTGCTCAGTGGGGAGCCTGCTTCCCCCTCTCTCTCTGCCTGCCTCTCTGCCTACTTGTCATCTCTCTCTGTCAAATAAATAAAAAAAATCTTTAAAAAAAATAAATAAAAATAAAAAAAATTTTTAAAAAGAAAATTGGGCTCTAAAAAACAAACCACAATGAACAACAAATTTCGTTAAGTTCCTTCTATGATAATTAATAATTTAATAAATAAATGGGGGAGTAGGGAACTTTCTTCCTCACAATATAACTCTAAGTAATATAAATAGAAGGAATGATTGAAATAGAAAAATACTCATTTGCAGGGCATCCGGGTAATGCAGTTGGTTGAGCGTCTGACTCTTATTTTCAGCTCAGGTCGTGATCTCAGGGTCATGAGATTGAGCCCCATGGAAGGCTCCATGCTGAGTGCTGGGTCTGCTTAAGTTTCTCTCTCCCTCTTCTTCTCCCATCCCCGACCCCCACTCCTCTCTCTCTCTCTCTTTCTGTCTCTCTCTCCCAAATAAATATTTAATCTTTAAAAAAAAGTACACCATTTGCAAGCACCGGAGTACTAATCATTTCAGGCAAGAATCATCAAAGGATGCTAAAGTTAGTAGGCAATATATGACGAAAAACAGGATGATTACATAGGCTTGTAGTATCTGCCTCAAGAGCCCTATTACAATAAGTTAAAAATAGTAACTTTATGGTGGAGAAACCTAGTGGACACTACCTTAACCAAACGACCAAAATTAACATTCCAACCAAGGAGATGAATCAATACCACATGTTCTTCCTCAGATGATGCACAGAGAAGGATATAACATCATTTATGTGGTACTCCTGCCAAGAATTCATAAGATGAACATAATCGAAAGGAAACCTCATACAAACCCAAAATGTGGGACTTTCCACAAAATAGCTGGGTAGTAGTCTTCAAATATGCTAAAGTCATTAAACAAAATAAAGGGGTGCCTGGGTGGCTCAGTGGGTTAAGCCTCTGCCTTCAGCTCAGGTCATGATCTCAGGGTCCTGGGATTGAGCCCCGCATCGGGCTCCCTGCTCAACAGGGAGACTACTTCTCCCTCACTCTCTGCCCCTCCCCCTGCTCATGCTCTCTCTCCAATAAGTAAATAAAATCTTTAAAAAAGCCACACATAAAAGACCAAGGACCTGTGTAAGAATAAAGAAACTAAGGAGCCACGAAAACTAAATACAATGTCTGATCCTGGATTGGATCCTAGACTAGAAAAAGTTACTAGTAGGGTAATTGGTGACCTTTGAATAATGGTCAGACATTTCTGTAGATTTTATTATAGCACTGCAACAATGCTAGTTTACTAATTTTGACAACTGTACTATGATTTTGTAAGACATTAGCACTTGGGAATCCGAGTGATGTATACATACTTACACTTTGGACTATAATTATAACATTTTTGTAGGTCTGAGAGATTAAAAGTTTATATATTTAATTAACCCAACAAAAAGCAGGACAGGAAAACAGAAACAAAAACTATGTGATATATAGAAAACAAACAGCAAAGTGGTACACAAAAGTATAATCATATCCATATATATTAAATGTCAGTGGACTTAAAAATCCAATTAAAATTCAGACTGTCAGGAGGTACCTGGGTGGGTCAATCAGTTAAGTGTTTAACTCTTGATTTTGGCTCAGGTCATAATCTCAGGGTCGTGGGATCAAGCCCCATGTCAGGCTCCACGCTCAGCGTGGAATCTGCTTGAGAGTCTCTCTCTCCATCATCTTTTGCCCCTCCCTCTCCTCTCAAATAAATAAATAAAATCTTTAAAATTCAGATTGTCAGGCTGGATAAATCTGCCCAAAATATATACAGAAGTCATTTTAGTTTTATCTCCAACTATGTGATTTTTCTATGAGATAGACTTAAAATATAAAAATGGAGGTCCAGGAGGGGAGGGTATGTGCTAGGGTAAGTGCTGTGAAATGTGTAAGCCTGATGATTCACAGACATGTACCCTGGGGCAAATAATACATTATATGTTAATAAAAAAAATTTAAAAAAAGACATCATTACTGGTAAAGAAAAAAGAAATTAATGCTATAAAATATTCAGTTTTTAAAAAAAAATGGAGGTCAAAACTAAAATGACTTCTGTATTTATTTTGATCAGATATGTCATTTGTAAATATCTTCTCCCATTCTGTAAGTCGCCTTTTAGTTTTGTTCGTTATTTCCTTCACTGTACAGAAGCTTTTTATCTTGATGAAGACCCAATAGTTCATTTTTGCTTTTGTTTTCCTTGCCTTTCAAGACCTCTCAAATAAGAAGTTGGTATGGCCGAGGTCAAAGAGGTTGCTCCTTGTGATCTCCTCTAGAAGTTTGATGGTTTCCTGAATCACATTTAGGTCTTTTATCCATTTTGAATTTGTTTTTGTGTATCGTGTAAAAATGTGGGCCAGTGTCGTTCTTTTGCATGTTGCCGAACAGTTTTCCCAACTTATAAAACTCAACACACAAGAAATAAAAAATTCATTTAAAAAAAGGTGCAGAAGACATGAACAGACATTTTTCCAAAGAAGATATACAGATAGCCAACACACAGATGAAAAGATGTTCAACATCATGGAACTATAAATCAAAACCACAATGATAATACCTCACAGCTGTCAAAATGGGTAAAATTAACAACTCAGGAAACAACAGATGTTGGTGAGGATGTGAAGGAAAAGGAACCCTTTTACACTGTTGGTGAGAATGCAAACTGGTACAGCCACTCTGGAAAACAATATGGAGGTTCCTCAAGATGTTAAAAATAGAACTACCTTATAATCTAGCAATTGCACTGGTAGAGATTTACCCAAAGGATACAAAAATACTGATTTGAAGGGACACATCCCCCCCCAGTGTTTGTAACAGTATTATCAATAACAGTCAAATTATGGAAAGAGCCCAAATGTCCATTGACTAATGAATGGATAAGATGTGGTATATATATATATATATATATATATATATATATATATACACACAATGGAATATTACTCAGCCATAAAAAGAATGAAATCTTGCCATTTGCAATGATGTGGATGGAACTAGAGGGTATTATGCTAAGTGAAGTAAGTCACAGAAAGACAAATAGCATATGATTTCACTCATATGGAATTTAAGAAACAAAACAGATGAACATGGATGGGGGAAGAGACACAAACTAGAAAATAGTTCATCTTAACTACAGAGAACAAACTGATGGTTAATGGAGGGGAGGTGGAGGGGGCATGAGCTAAATGGGTGATGGGAATTACGGAGGGCACTTGTAGGGATGAGCACTGGGTGTTGTATATAAGTGATGAATCACTAAATCCTACAACTGATTGGGGTGCCTGGGTGGTCAGTGGGTTAAAGCTTCTGCCTTCGGCTCAGGTCATGATCTCAGGGTCCTGGGATCGAGCCCTGCATCAGGCTCTCTGCTCAGCAGGGAGCCTGCTTCCCCTTCTCCTTCTGCCTGCCTCTCTGCCTACTTGTGATCTCTCTCTCTCTCTCTGTCAAATAAATAAATAAAATCTTAAAAAAAAAAATTCTACACCTGAAACTAATATTACGCTATATAACTAATTGGAATTTAAAAACTTGAAAAAAAAAAAACAAGCCTATGGAAAAATACAACCTAAAATGATTAAAAAAGATGTAGGAGGCACAAAGGAAGAACAAGAAAGCTGGAGTGATAATATTCATATAAGACAAAGCAGACTTTAAGACAAATTGACCTTGATAGAACTCTTTGCCAAACAACAGCAGAATGAGCACGGTTCAAGTGTGCACAGAATATTGACCAAGACGGACCATATTATTTCAAAGGATTCCAATGATATAGAGAATATGTCCTCTAACCACAAAAGAATAGAGTTAAAAATCAGTAATAATACCTCAGACATCCTCAAGTAACTGTACATTAAAAAAAACATGCTTCTAAATCACTCTTCAGTCAAAGAAGAAATCAAAAGGGATATAACAAAGTACGCTTAACTGAAAAAAGAGAAACGACAACATTAAAATGTATGGGTTTGTAACAAAAGCAATGTCTAGAGAGAAATTAGTTTGAGTGCTTATATTAGAAACAAAACAAATTCTAGCTTTTCATCATACTAATCTAGATAAGGTAGATCACATAAACCCAAAGTAGAAGGAAGGCTATAATGAACTAAAAAGAGGTAAAAAGGAAAAAAAGTAACAAAGCCAAAATTCGTTTCCTTGAGAGAGCAATAAAATTGATTGCCCCCTAGCAGACTGGTTGCAGAAAAAAGGAGAAAAAACAGAAATTTTCAGTGTCCAGAGTGAAGGATGGGATATCACTATCCATCCTAATGTATTAAAAGTATGATAAAGAAATATTATAAAGAAGTTATGCCAATTGTTTTAATAACGTAGATGAAATGAAAACATTTTTTGAAACACACAAATTATCAAAACTGTTAAAAATGATACAGAAAATCTAAATGCCCCCGTATCTATTAAAAAAATAGAATTTGTTCACAACTTTCTCACAAAGAACACTACAGGCCCAGACGGTTTCACTGTTGGATTCTAACACATAACGGAGAAATAGTACCAATCTTAGACAAACACATTCAGAAAACAGAGGAGGAGAAAATACTTGGCAACTCATTTTATAAGGCCGGCATAACCCTGATACCAAAACCGAAGAAAAAATTACAGTGAAACAAATGACCAAACAATATCATCTGAATACAGATGGGGAAAAAAAAAACCCACAAGCAAATCAAATTCGGAAATACATTGATAGTATTTTAGTAGAGCGTCTGGTCTAGCGAGGCCAGTTAGTAAATGATGGGCATCATTACGAGTAATGAATAAGCGAATTAATTTGAACGCAGTAGAAACAAGAAAGGGTAAACTAGCTGATTTGCCAAAATGGTAACTGAACCAAATATATAAAATGTAATCAATTTTTCCAAAATGTTTACACAGTTACCACATTAATAATCAACTTAGTGAATTTTATTCAGACATTGAAATCTCTAAAATCTTAGAATTAGTAATTTTCATGCTAATATTTTTAATACAAAGAAAGACCTGATGCTATAAACAATAAAAAAAAGAATTCGCTGACAAAAAATCAGGCAGTTCCCCCCCCAAATTTTGAACTTCTTTGATTCCATCATCTTACAATATGGAAATAGATTGGTAATAGGCAACATTCCAGGCAGAAGAAAATCAAATTTTGAATAATGAAAGGATCTCAAGGAGAATACATCTCAGTGTGGTTGGATTAGAGCTAAGGGAACTAACCAGAGATGAGATATATAAACATTTCCCAGCCAAAAACCTTGAGTTAAGTTTCAAATCACCTTTACTGCGAGTTCTGCCTGCTTCCTGAGCCCAGTCATGTCATTTGTGTGTGAGTTTGTAAAAATCTAAAAGAGCACCCTGGAGAATGGATAGTACCTATGTATTGCTAGTGAAAATTTAAATTGTAGCATGTTTGCAGAGCAATCTTACAACATCTATTAGAAATGAAAATACATAAATTCTCTGCCCAGGAATTCATCTCTTGAGAATCTATTCTAAAAGCATTTAAGAGCTAGTAGATAAAAATCTAGGTAGAAGATAACTACCTATATATGATAACACTGTTAATGGTGAAGAACAAATTAAAAACAAAAACCCAATATGAATAACCATCATTAACAGAGGAATGAGGGGCACCTGGGTGGTTCACTTGGTTAAGCCTCCAACTCTTGATTTCAGCTCAGGTCATAATCCCAGGGTTGTGAGATCGATCCCTGTGTTGGGCCCTGTGTTGGGTGTGGAGTTTGCTTGTCCTTATTCCTCTGCCCCCTCCCCCCCAAAACAAATGAACAAACAAACAAATAAAAAATAGAGGAATGATGGAAAGAAACTAAATTATTGTTATTATTAATGATTTAATTTTGCATGTATTAAGCTGTTATTTAATCCATTTGAGTTCATCTGATTTCATAGTTCTGTTTGTAAAGGATTACATTATTACTATAATCAATAGTGTTCTTTTTTCACTTTTCCTTTAGAAAAGTTGTTGAGTGCATTTACTACATTATTACTTCTGAGTATCTTGATTAAAGTCATGAAGACAAGAAAAAAAAAATCGGGCAGTTTCTTGACATACCCTACATAAATGTGCAATAAGAATGCTATTGACTATTTTTTACATGATTTGCGTCAGATCACAAATTGTATTATTTCCCTGGGAGAACAGCACTTGAGCACTTGATGATTTTAATTTTTGTTAAGTCTTTGCTCAGTAATGCATTCTTCCTGGATATTCACTAATATTTGGTGATAACAGCTGTTGCAAAACAATAAAATGTTCATGCCAACTTTTTATCAGAAAAGCAAGAGCAGTTTGAGAATAGGTTAAGTCTTACATTGAATTTCTACGGTGGGATTAATGATGATTTCAGGTAGGAGCATTGCCCATGAAGAATTTAGTATTCACACTCAACTGCTTCCTGTCTTTGCCTAGAACTTCCCCAGCATTCCAATTATCCCCTTGTTTATAATTCAGGATGGGCAGGGAATCACTACGCTGGGCCCTTTGCTATATACCAGGCACCGTACAAAGGCACTTAAAGTAAAAAAGAGCCTTTTCTCACTAAATGCTCCCAACAGCCCTATAAAGTATTATTATTATTATGGGTTTTTTTTTTAAAGGATTTTATTTATTTGACAGGGAGAGAGCAGGAGCAGGGTGTCAGGGGGTAGGGGCAGAGGCAGAGGGAGAAGCAGGTTCCCTGCAGAGCAGGGAGCCCAATGCAGGACTCCATTCCAGGACCCTGGGACCATGACCTGAGCCCAAGGCAGATGCTTAACTGAGCCACCCGGGGGCCCCATCAATAAAATATTATTATCTCTATCTGAGGAATCTAAGATCAGGGAAGTTCAATGACTTATTTCAAATCAACCACATTGCCTTGGTGTTGCCACTTCTATTACTTCAATTTCTTTACCTACACAACAAGGGAAACCACAATTTTGCATATCATCAAACTGCATAGATTATGAAATGATGATGCAATGCTTTAATGTGAATCCTTATTCCATCCAGAATCTTGGTGATTTAATCTCCTGCCTCATATCTTTGCTTGATCTAAGTGAATATGGTGAATAAGCATATTTCTTTTCCCCAATATTTCAAACTATTTCAAATATTTCCAATATTTCAAAATATGGTGTTTTCAAAATATTTGCTCTTATTACTACATGAACTTTAACAAAATCTATAATTGGTTAACAATTGTAGTTTTTCTCTCGGGCAAAATGAAGTTGAAATGTTTCTTTATGAAAACATGGCTCTGTACAATTTATCAATCTCAGTTTTTTTTGAGAAATGGATCATTAAGTACCCACTCTATGAAACACCAATATTACCCCATTATGGGAACAATCCACACTATAAAATCAAACAAATATTTCAACTCAAATTGGAAAATGAATGAAGTCTATAATATACTTGAAAAGAAAAATTAAGGTCAGCATAGTAGCAAATGAGGTTTAGAATGTTTGTCTGGAAATCAATAGAGCTGCTCTACAGATAAATATGCACTTAATACTATACGAAAAGAAACGGAAATACTGCATTTAAGTGAGGAACTGTAGTGCAAGTATGTGGGATCTCAAGGAATATTCTGCCCATCCTTCTTCCATTGTTAGGCTGTAGTAATACAGGGGGAAATATGAAGTTTATATATGGTAAAGAGTTATTTTCCCCTTTCATTCCATGTCCATCCTTTGCACTCCTCCTACAACAAAGTGACACCAGCTAGACTATATTCTTTAAAAAAACAAAACAAAACAAAAAAACTCAACCTTGCATACATAAAAAAAAGTACAAAAATCACAACTGTACACATTGATAAAATTTTATAAAATGACCACACTTATGCTACTCCTTTTGTGCCGTCTTCCAGTCATTACTCACTCCTGTCCCTCCTCAAGGCAAAATAATATCTTGACTTCTAAAGGCATTAAGTTTCCTTTGTATGTCTTTGGTAAGTGGAAGAAAAGAGTCCATACTATCGTGTCCGGCTACTCTTGCTCAACGTGCTTGTGAGATTCATCCAGATTGTTGTAGGTAATTCTAAGTCATGTATTCTCTCATTGCTGGTAACACACATTCTGTTGTGTGATCATGTCACATTATATTTCTTTCTACTCTTGATTTATTGGGAGGTATCACAAGGGGTGCTTCTACAGACACTCTTTTACATGCTTTTTAGGGATGATCAGCACTTATTTCATTTATTTCATTTTCGACAAGTACCCAGAGTTATAGGGTGTACAAGTGTTCAGCTTTTTTTTTAAGTGTTCACTTTTATGAGATCCTGCCAAACACTTTTCCAAAGTATCTGTATCAATTTATAACTCAATCAACTATGTCTGAGAATTCTGGCTGCTCCACATTCTCATCAACAGTTGGTATTGTCTATCCTTTTCTTTTTCTTTTAATTTCTTTTTTTTTGGGCTAAGATATTATTTATTTATTTAACAGAGAGAGAGAGAGCACACAAGCGGGGGTAGCAGTAGGCAGAGGGAGAGGGAGAAGAGGCTTCCCACGAAGCAGCGAGCCCAATGCAGGGCTCGATCCCAGGAGCCCAGGATTGTGAGCTGAGCCAAAGGCAGAGGCTCAACGGACTGAGCCACCCAGGCATCGCTGTGGAACTTGTTCTTGTTTTTTTCTATACTGTTATTAAAATTTTGTTAATGCAAATGTAAATTGCTTCAAACTTCCTAGGAATTAATTTGGCAATATATATCAAATACCTTATTATTTTTGTTCATATTGACCCTTCCAATGCTCCTTTGGGGGAGTTTTCTTAAAATACAGCCCCAAATGAGGACAGTGCTTTCTTCCGAAAAATGTCCACTGTGACCTTATTTACAATAAGAAAAAAAATGGAAGCAGTCTAAATATCTAACAGTGCCAAATGGTTATACAGTACTGGTATTAGTAATGATAATATAAATTCACCATACCTTTGGTTTCCTCATATTTTAGTCAATATTAAGCATAGTATACATATATTTAAATATATGCCTATAAAAAGGCTTGGAAATACTTCTTTCTTTAAAAAAAGATTTTATCTTTAAGTAATCTCTATACCTAATGTGGGGCTCAAACCCACAACCCGGAGATCAAACGTCGCAGGCTCTACTGACTGAGCCAGCCAGGCCGCCCTGGAAATACTTTATAGCAGCTTTACTCATAATAGCCAAAACTGGAAGCAATTAAAAGGTCCATTAACAGATGAAGATATAGGTACACCTGGGTGGCTCAGTTGGTTGAGCAGCTGCCTTCGGCTCGGGTCATGATCCTAGGGTCCTGGGATCGAGTCCCGCATCAGGCTCTCTGCTCAGCGGGGAGCCTGCTTCCCCCTCTCTCTCTGCCTGCCTCTCTGCCTACTTGTGATCTCTCTCTCTGACAAATAAATAAATAAAATCTTTAAAAAAAAAACAGATGAAGATATAAACAAATTTGGGTGTATCGATACAGTTGAGCACTACTCCCAAAGAAAAAGGAAAAAACTATCAGTATCACAACTACATTGATAAATCCCCAAAACATGCTGAAAGTAGCCTGACACAAAAGAGCATATACTATACACTCGCATTTATATGAAATTTTAGAAGAGACAAAACCAACCTATCGTACTGTAAAGTAGATTGGCGGTTGCCTAGGGCTGGAGATGAGGGAGATTGAATTCAATGGGGCATGAGGGAACTTTCTGGGGTGATGGAAATTTTCTATACTTTGGTAATGATGTGATTTCACAGATGTATACAGTTGACAAAACACTAGAATATACAGTTGAAGTGGGCTCATTTTATTGTGAGTAAATTATATTACAAAAATTAAGGGTGACACCTAAGAGACATAAAAACCAGTCTTTTTGCCTTACTTTTCTCATATCACCTGAAGGAAATGTACAGCTTCTGAAGGGAAACTGTTCCTCCTCTCCTCACCTATCTTTTCTAACAGCTGGCTCATTTTTTAAAAAATCTTGAAATAGCAGTGCCCTGAGAGAATTTTTTGTAATGTGTGGATGCTCTGTTATAATATCGAATTAGATTGTCTGAAAAATAAAGCACCGTAGTCATGTGTAACTCAAAGGCTATTTCTTAACACAAAAGGCTATTCCCTGAATAGCCTAAAACCAGAGGCAGTTTTCAATGGTCTACACGGTGAATTAGCTTCATAGCCTCTATTCATATTAGGAGTTTTACTTCTGTTCTACAGCTGATGAAGCCGAACATGCACCTGAGCTTTGGGGGTTTGGGTTCTCATTTGGACTTCATGGAAGAAAGCTTATGTCACCATTTTTTTTTTTTTAAGATTTTATTTATTTATTTGACTGAGAGAGAGAGAGATCACAAGTAGGCAGAGAGGCAGGCAGAGGGAGAGAGAAGCAGGCTCCCCGCCGAGCAGAGAACCCGACGTGGGGCTCGATCCCAGGACCCTGAGATCATGACCTGAGCCGAAGGCAGAGGCTTTAACCCACTGAGCCACCCAGGCGCCCCTATGTCACCATTTTTAAATTAAAAAATGAATGGAAAAAAAAAAAAGAGAGAGTCCAAGTTCTTGCTTAACAATGCCCAGAATGTGTCCCTTTTGTTTGAAACTGTCTTAACAGACTCTTTTGATTATTTAAAGGATATATGCTTGGAGAGACTCCTGGAAATCCTTCGGTAAGAGATATGTAATACTTATAAAGAGTGGGTATTAGCAGCAGGGATAGGGGCACCTTTCTTCTCTCTTCAGACTCACTAGTAATCCTTTTCTCTTACTGGATAGAAATATTCCAGCAAGCAAACAACCGTGAGCATGTTTGCTTATGATACCAGGATTCTAGCTGTAAAGTTATTTTCATTCTACCTAGTTTTTATTTCTCTCGACACTGGAAGAATGATAGTGAATGTCAATCAACTTCATTCATTGCTTTCTACACGTGTCCTCCTGGTTCAGATATTCAGAAATCTTACTGAGGGAAAGAAAATAGGTATTGCATTCTGAGTAGCTATCCAGAAAAAAAATGGTGAGGTCTTTAGTGAATAGCTCTCACAAGATAACCCTGTGTAGTTGGTACCTTTTGCATTTTTTAAAAAGACTATTTTTAAGTAATCTCCACACCCAACGTGGGGCTCAAACCCACAGCCCCGATATCAAGGATCGCACGCTCTACCGACTGAGCCAGCCAGGTGCCCTTGGTACCTTTTGCATTTGAAGCCTTATATTTTCCTATCAGACTACCAGAAATCTGTTATCATAAGGCAGGGATATACTCAATAGGATATAGTACTCCTTCTACTTTATATAAGGTCTTTCACATATGGATATAGTCTGCCCTACGAGTGAGCCCCCATGCACCTATACCTATGCGTATTGGAGAAATAATATTCCATCTTAGTTTATTTTTCCATTTAGAAGTCTTATTACTGAGTGCACTTTGGGTTACCGTATTTAGAGACTGTTGGACATAAGGCATTTTCAGCAATTTTTGTTGAAGTAATGCAGTCGGGTAGAACCAACTTATCTTCGATCTGCTTCCGTTACCCCCCCAAATAGGAAATATGCTCTTGAAACAGTAAACATAATGCTATGCATAGTGCAGGCGGTCTACAAATCTAATAGCCATTTACTGGGCATCTTTTAATGTCAAGCAAGGATAAATATGACATGATAGTTGCTTTCCGAGGGCTAATGGATAAGAGATTTGTTGGGGAGTATAAAGAATTCACGGTTTCCTGAAAAAATATATAATAATGATACTAACAGATCTGTATTATGTCAGATTAAGTAGGAGTCTTAGAGAACATGCAGGGTACCCTTCTGCAACAGCCCCCAGGAGTGTTCACACAGGCGCTTCTCGAACACATGTAGCGACTAAGAACTTGCTAACTCTTAAAATAGCTCATTCCATCATTGGCCAGCTGTCTGTTAGAAAAGATTTTTCTTATATCAACTCAAAATCTATTGCTCTGTGACTTTTACACACGAGTCCTAGTTATTCCCTCAGGGGCAATAGGAATATAAATCTAAGTATATTTTTTCTTTGAAAATATTATTCACTTTAAGCTTTCACTGTATGGAAATGATAAGAGGCTAAAACAACCTTTATTCATACAGTCCCTATCACGGAGAGAAATCTTTATTTTTATGCTCAAAAAAGTATATGCCATTTGCTTTCCAGAGACTATGAAAGAGCCCATGTTTTGAACATTTAAAATGTCAAATACTGAGTAAACCCAGTACTTAAGGTATATGGATTTGATTTTTATAAAGGGAAGAAAAAGAAATTAAGGAAAATAGCATTTATTCACTATAGGGTACTGGGAACTATGCTAACTACTTACACATCTATTATTTAGTGACGACAGTGTTGTGAGGGGCTATTTTATTTCCATTTTTCAGATGAGCATAGTAAACCTCAAATAACTGATAGCACTTTTCAGCCTTCAGCCTGAATTTCTCTTCAGGACTCTCCGGGAGATTTGTTTAGTGCTATGCTCACCTCCATTGTCTGCTTGTCTTCCTTGGTCACAGAGCTTGGCCTGAAAGTTGATTTAGCTCTGATGGTGAACAAATGTCCTTCCTGCCCTTTTTCAGAGTCACTGGCTGGCTGGACTCCAACAGCAAGGAGTCTCTGAAACTGCTGGTGTTTTCGTGTGACAAGGTCACTGTCACGGTCACTCATATTCTCACCAAGCTATAGCTTTCTCTGTGATCTTCAGTGTGTTGGACTAGTTTGAAAAGGTGGGCTCCTATGCCGAGTCCTATTTGGAAGGTTGGACTACTTTACTGGAGCCCTAACTGGCTCTTGTCAACCTCTTTTCCCTGGACAGCAGGCCTAATCCCTGATATCACTAGTTGCTTTCTGGGGAATCTTTCTCCAAATACATTGATCACCCATAATCACAAAGCTGTTAACCATATGACTATATCCATTTAAGCAGTAATTAAATAAACCAGTAACCGAGTATCTACTATGCAAGGACTGGGGATGGAGACATATTTAGGAGCTTTCAGTCTACTGAAGTGAGGGCAGTAGCACTCCTATCAATGGTCTGTTCCAGAATTACGGAGAGAAGGCAATTCAGGAGGGAGAGAAGGCAATTCGGTAGGTAGCAGGGAGAGGGGTCAAGGATGCTCTCCTAGAGGAGATGATACTTGTAACGGAGTCTAAAGATTAAATACAGCTCATTTAGATAAAGAGAGGGGGTGAAAGATATTTGAGAAGAGAGAAACTGCACCTACACGTCCCCAACCCCCCACCCCCACCCCACCCCAGGCAGGAAACTTGGGTAATGCTTGCAACATACAGTGGGGGGGAGGAAATGTGAGGGATAATGGAGAAGTAGGCAGGTGCCAAATGACACTGGACCTTGTTCCCATGCTCAGGAGTTTGGACTTGATGTGGAAACACCTCTCTTCCCATCTTATCATTGGCCTAGAAACCCCTGGACTTCGAATCTAGAATTCTAGGTCTACTGCCAGGGTACGCATTCCGGCCGCACTCCTCACAGCTATTCTCCGCCCCACTATAGTTTGGAGACACAGCTCTCTCCTTGTCTCTGGTCATCACTGTTGGTGAGCTACGGGCATGCCATCCAGCAGCTCAGGGCTGCCTGCCTCAGGAAAGAACTTGGAAGGTCTGCCCGTTTATAATAGTTAAATGTACTCTGCAATGTGCATAGAAGGGATGAAAAAGTTTAATTTTTCTGAGACTCGTATGTGCCAAAAGATAATTTTTACAAATAACTTGACTTACAGATTTTACACATCTGCATTTTAAAGAAAAAATTCCGTTAGCTTAGAGCTACTGCACAAACAAGTCCACTGTGTGTGTGTGTGTGTGTGTGTGTGTGTGTGTGCGCTCGTGCACACGCGCATGTGTGCATTTTAGTTTTTCTGGACAGGAAGGAAAACAAATCTAGGCTTTCTGGGTTTCAGCAAAACAAACCTGGCACGCCTTCTGGTTGGGTATGGCTAGGGGACTGGCTTAAGGAGAGGCTGGAATCTCACTATTCCAATGAGAACCCTGTGTTACAGGGTATCCATGGGACTCCACTGTACTGTTACCTCAAGGCTGAACCCAACTCACCACTGCATTTAGGAGATAAGTAAGCCTGTTAAAAACTGCCTGAGCCATCAATTCAAAGGAGCGGTAGTGAGATAGATTTGGGTCATTAACATGATTTGAAATACTCTATAATGTTTCAGTTATTTAGTTCCCTGGTAATGGTCCCCTGGCATTCTATAGAAAAAGGCACGGCAGAAAGCCTTGCGGTTGGGGAGCAATCTTTGAATCTGTTAAACTAGTCATAGCCACACCACTTGGAAGCCCACTTTCTGCAGCAATCTTATTTACTGTATATTAAGACATTTAGTTAGAAGAGGAAATCCAGCTACTTGGTGGTGTTAATGTTGGTGTTAAGTTTTTAAAGGGAAAACATCCAATTTCCATAGGTTTCATCTAAAGTACCATACAAAGGTGAAAAAGAACCAATCGTCCTCACTCTTCTCTCACTCCTGTTTCTGGAAGTCCAGGGTTGAGGGGAGAGCTTCACCCAGAAGGGAGGTAGACAGAAACATAAAAATAAAACCCACACTGTTTTGCTGACTTTTAAAATGATACAACTTTAAGATTTGGTAGATGGAGAGGTTAGGGAAGAAAGACTGTCCATTCCAGGACTCCTAATATCGGTCACCTAAAAAGTTCCTCATGCTCCATCCCTGAAATGTTACTTAGGCCAGAAAATACAGTGTGCATGCCTCCCACATCTTGCTGCCCCTAAATGTTGAGCCTACTTGAACCCTAGATTGTAGTCCAGGATCATAGATTGGCCCTAGGCTTAGGTGGGAGGAACAGAAAGAGTCTGGGGGCAGGAGCCCCCTGGGTAAGTGTCTACTACATCATGTGTCTGACCCCCACCGACCTGCGTACTCCAATTCCCAGTGCTTACATAGCTAGAGCCATTCTTGTTCCAAAAAGGATTGATAGCCATTTTCGAAAGTACATACAAAACAACAAATTAAACCATACAAATTAGCATGTTGTACAAATTAATAGGTTTAGTCCATGTTGTAGACATGGAAAAATTCATATACACACATATATATATACGTGCATATACATTTAATCAGAGGTCTGGAAGATAGCACCCCTCATTAGAAGTTGTCTTTGGTTAGAGGGATTATGAGGTTTTTTTACATCTATTTTTCTCTATTTTATAATATTTTGTGCAATGAACAGGTATGACTTTTGAAAATACAACTGATTTTTTAAAGAAAGTGAGAAAATCAGTGCAAAGAAAAAATAAAGAAGGAAAACATTACATGAGGCCAGGGTTGAGGTTAGCGCCCAAACTGAATTCCACAAGTTACTGTGAACTTGCATTTTTTATCTGACAAATATTTTTGTTCATCTACCATTTGCTGGGAACTATGCTAGGAACTGAGGGTAAAGAGTTAAAGAAGATAAATACTTTTGCTGTCTTCAAAGAACTTATTCTTTAGTGGAGGAGGCAGATATTAATCAAATAATCATATAAATAAGTGAAAATGTATATCTGGGATAAGTGACATGGAAGAATGTGTACTTATGCAAACATAATAAAAGAATTAGCTTCTTTGGTTTGGAAATTATGTTGTTCAATGGTTGATTCACTGAATACCACACTTTGCTATTTGTGAACACTTTATTTGTGTCTGAGCTTCCTAGTAGCCAAAGCAATTAAGAAACATGATTGCTTGCATGATTCATTGCCAGGAGAAGCGTAACTGTTTATTTTTAGGACTAAGACAAAGTTTCCATAAGGAACCTTGAAAAGATGACACTCTTCAACAGCATTAAAAACATCTCTACAGGGCGCCTGGGTGGCTCAGTGGGTTAAAGCCTCTGCCTTCGGCTTAGATCATGATCTCAGGGTCCTGGGATCAAGCCCCACATGGGGCTCTCTGCTCAGCAGGGAGCCTGCTCCCCGACCCCCCCCCCTCCCGCCTGCCTACTTGTGAACTCTCTTTCTCTGTCAAATAATGAATAAAATCTTTAAAAACAAAAACAAACAAACAGAAAAAAAAACATCTCTACAGTACGTAGGAGTCTATTGCCAACCACCAGGGACTGGGTTCTTGTCTTTCATTGCTGGAGTTTCTTTTCCAAAATCTCACTGGCTCAAAGATTATGTAAGAAATCTGAGGATCACTGTTCCTCCAATTTCATTTCCACTACTTGCACTACTATCTGGACATTAGCCCATTACATGATGCTTCCTCCCTAAGTAGGTGCTTTGCTTAGACCTCCCTTTGAGATTTGAGTTTTAGCATTGTGGCAGAATGTTTTCATCCCTAGACTTGCTGGCCTCGGGTTAAATAGCCTTGCCGAAACATATGTCTAAAACTCAAGCAAGCTCTTAATGAGACCTAATAAAACAACAGTAAAGACAATAGTCATTCTCATTAATGAGCACTTACTAGGCAACAGTCCCCATGCTAAGCACTTTAAATACAATATTTAATCCTACCATAACCCAGTAAGGCAAAAAATTAGTCTTGTCCCTATTGTTAGGATGAGAAAATTGAGACAGAAAAATGGAAAAGTAATTTGCTTAAGGTTACACATGTATTACACGGACAACCTGAGCTGTGAACCAAAGATCATGCCCCAAACTACCTAGCTCTCTCCAGTGCCTGTCGTTATTGATAATAAGCCAATGCCTATTTTCCATGCAAGGACCTCCCTGGACTGGCTCAGCCCTTAACCTCTGCCATTATTCATACACTCATTCATTCATTCATTCATTCACTCAGCTAATATTTATTGAGGGTGTCTTATGAGCAACCACTATGCTAACCATGAAGGCTATGACAGTGGGCAACAGAGATATAGACATACTTGCTGACACAGATGCAATCGAGCATGTAATTACAAACTGTGACAAATGCTATGTAGTCTACGCAGGAGAACCCACTATAACCTGCGAAGTTTGGGACTGGAGACCTGAAGAATGGATAGTAATTAAATAGGCCAAAGTGTGTCACATGACGGGGAGGGGCAGTTACGAAGTATTTTAAGTGAAAGGAATAATTTGTGAAAAAGCTTTGACATTGTAAAGAATGTGCCCAGTTGAGGAAATTACATAAAACCAGCACAGTAGGATTAAGGGGACACCGATGAGAGGAGTGAAACATGCAGTAGGAGACTTTGGTAGGGGTCATACTTCTTCTGACCTAAGTACTATGAGTAGATACGATTATGGGAGATAAGAGTATTTTTTATCAAAAGAGTAATGGAAAGCTATGAATTAAGCAGGTGGATACCATGCATGGATTTGCTTTGTTTTGTTTTG
This sequence comes from Potos flavus, assembly GCA_028534135.1. NCBI lineage: Eukaryota > Metazoa > Chordata > Mammalia > Carnivora > Procyonidae > Potos > Potos flavus. Next base: position 9,000,137 of record CM052901.1, on the reverse strand, counting down.
AAATTGGTAAACAGTAGTGGAAAACGTTAGAAAAAAACAGAAAGAGAAGTAGGAAACCAGATTTTATTTATTCATTTGACATAGAGAGAGAGAAAGAGAGCGTGAGGGCACAAGCAGGGGGAGAGCTGGCAGAGAGATAAGCAAGCTCCCAACTGAGCAGAGCCTGGGATCCCAGACCCTGGGACCATGACCTAAGCCTAAGGCAGACGCTTGACCAACTGAGCCTCCCAGGTGATCCTATTCTTTCTCTTAATTTGAGATATACTTGACATATAACACTGGTTAAGTTTAAGGTGTACAACGTGTCAGTTGGAGATGTTTCTATATTGCAACACGATCACCACTGCAGAGTTAGCTAACACCATTCTAAAGGACTGGGTTTTCAGGGTAATATGACAATCGAGCAGACTTCTACTTGCATACATTCCATTTGAATAACCCAATAGTTTAGACACAACCGGTAGAAAGAAATGGATTAACTCAGTAAAATTACTAGTTGTTTTGGAAGTAATCTGCCTACAAATAAATCGAACAGTCACAAATTAGAGTATGCAAAAATGTAACTTACATGTACAATTAATGCAACTCAAACTCTACATCTACATACAGTGAATGGACAGATCTATGACACTCTAGCATAATCAAATCAACGTCAATAATCTGAAAGCCAAACTCAAGTAATATAACTTATGTCACTGTTTCCTAGCCTAATCATTTTCAGTTAAGTCCTCAGCCCTTAATCATTAACTTCCCTCCCTCTGCCTGCCTTTCTGCCTTGTGTGATGGAAGTTGTTTAAGTCGTGGTGGTAGGGACAACACGTGCGTTACTCTGGCATCGTGGAAGTGGTGGCCGGTCATTGCAAGCTGCTTACTAGGACTTCCCACGCTTCTAAATCTCTAGGCACCAGCTCGCATCCTCAGGCACAATGCCCAGAGCTCAGTAGGGGATTATTGAGTGTATTGTTTGGTTAAACCAGAAGGAACATTTTTGAGATCTCACTGTTAGATTATTCATGGAAATTTCTTATAGACTGGACAATATTGTAACCATGCTGTAACATCTTTCTAGAATAATGCTTTATAAATAATTCCTATTCCACAAATATTTAATGAACAAATTTGAATTAGTTTATTTTCCGAAACTTCCATCAAGTATTCTGCAACTTTTGCTTTACTTGATACAAAGTTAGGGGGTAGAAATAGAAGTAGGGAGGTTTGAATTAACACAATATCTACATGTACATTCATCAGATTTGTGTTACGTCTACATTCATCAGATTTGTGTTGGGTCCATGATTTGCGTATCTAAGCTTCACTAGGCTCTGAGTTTAGAATGAGGTCACATTGGTTTTCTTTCTTACTAAACTTTAATGCTCAATTTATAACAGCTCAGCCTTCTACTGACTCAAATGTAGGAATCCCCCCAACAAAGTCCACGCCATCAGTTCTGGTGAGGTTCAAAGCATTATCATGGATATGCTCACAGCTAATCCTCAGTGCTCTTCCTTTCCTGTTCTCAGGCCTCCTAGTTGGAGGCCACTATCTATGACATCACCTAAAGAAACTCACTGCCAGTATCACAGTGTCTTTCTAGAGACTTCCTTGGTACCAGGAATGCTTTATCCCACTGTTCCTTCACAAGAAGCCTGAGTGATGCTCCATCCTCTGCAGAGCTGGGAAGATTTGCCCTTGCCTTGATTTTATCTCATCTTGTCACGTGGGCCCTGATGTGACATTGTTCAAGTCCAGAGTCTCACAGACTATCTCAAGAATGCTGTCTCTTCAGATCCTTCAAATTTATTTATCCTAACAATTTATGCAACCAAACAAGACATGTAGTGTTTGCATTTCCTATCTCTATCAACATATATTTTTGAGTAAAAATCACGAAGGACATATTTGCCATAGGCACTTTCACAATGAATACATACTGGCTCTAGATAGACAAGAGATTGGAGGGAGTTTATTTCCAGAATTTAAGTGCATGCCCGGGCTAAATACAGTGAATTTCAGTTAAAAGTCCTTTTTCGTTTCCTTAAATGATTTAGATAATCTTTTCAACATCTTGCTAAACTGTTCAGAAATAGAATATCTATGTTAAAAAATAATATGAACTATTATAGACATGTAAAAATAATAAAAGAATCCCATATATAAGCCAAAAGAGAAAATAGCCCATGTATATTCTTTAAAGGAAAACAAATGTACAGGAGAACAATAATGCAATTTCACTTACTAAGTGCCAAGTGGGGAATAAAGAGGCTATGAAAGATACCAGGGGGAAAAAACAGCATAATTGCCAACCTCGGTAATTCTTTCTCAATTATTTTTAAGTTATAATTATTTTTCATTCATAAAAGATTATAGAAAAACAGTGGCACAATGGAATGTGTAATCTATTCATCAGAGGAGCCTGTTTATTGAAATGTTGAGATTAAAAAGTTTTATCTCAGTAATAATTAGAACTTCCATATAAGCGTGAGTGTCATTAACTTCTAGCTTCTATATTATGTACCTAGTTTGCCTAACCCTGTCCTTTCTCACTGGCATCTTGTAAAATTGTAGATAAGCAAGTTCTAGAGCATGGGTTACTAAATGTGGGGGCACACTGCAATCACCTGGTAAAGCTTGAAAGAAATCATTGATTTGGGGCTTCACACCTAGAAATTCTGATTAAATTGGTACATGGCGTAGCCTGGCTTTGGGAAACTAACAAGTCACCAGGTGATTCTAAGGGCAATGTTACCACCCGGCTCAGATTTGAGATGAGGATGAAATTAAATAAATTCTGCAAAGCATTCAGCATCCTGGCACATGGAGAACACACAATATGGATTACCAATTCATAATTTTGATTATTATTAATAACTTAAATAGTACATGTAGATCATCTATCAAAGAAACTGACACACTAAATGTTTGTTGGTGCTGTGCTGTTATGATTATTTAAACAACATAACTTAAACTCTATTAATTTATTTATAAAATTCTATTATTTAAATAAAGTTTATTTATTTAAACTGCATTGCCTTCTATGGTCACATTATCAAATGTAAGCCCTGTGCAGCAGCCAAGTTTTAAAGACCTTAATTAAGAGATAAATCTATTGCTGCGCTTAGAAAATAGACTAGAATGAAACACCTCGTCTTTTTAAAGATGAATTTGGACAACAGCCCAGGCTATCCATCTTCATGTCCAAAGTATAGCTCTGATAAGCTAAGAATTAAAGTAGTTCAGAGATATTATATGCTATATGGATTGAAGGGTTAACATTCTCCTGTTGTAGATAAACAATTGCTTCTTGTATTTACTTTAATGTTGTATAAGGAGTGAAAGATTCTTTTCATATCTACGTGAATGATGATGCACAAACAAGTGATATCGGAGAGAAAGGTAAAAAATAACACAAATAATGAAGAGGATTGTGTCAAATTCTCATTTGAAAAATACCAGGCTCCAACTGATAGGATGTTGGATCGGTGGTGTATGCTTCCAGTTATGACTTTTTATTTTGAAATAATTTTAGAATTATAGAAAAGTGGCAAAAAATAGTACAAAGTCTCCCCATATGATGGTGCTTCACTCAGTTTCCCCTAATGTTAACATGTTTTATAACCACACTACAGTTATCAAAACCAAGAAATTAACATTAAAATTGCTATGAACTAGCCTACAGAATTAATTTCAATATCACCAGCTTTTCCCCTAAAGTCCTTTTTCTTTTCTTTTCTTTTCTTTTTAAGATTTTATTTATTCATTTGACAGAGAGAGACAGCAAGAGAGGGAACACAAGCAGGGGGAGTGGGAGAGGGAGAAGAAAGCTTCCCGCTGAGCAGGGAGCCCAATGCAGGACTCAATCCCAGGACACTGGGATCATGACCTGAGCCAAAGGCAGATGCTTAACAACTGAGCCACCCAGACGCCCCTAAAGTCTTTTCTTTTTCTGTCCCAGAATCCATTACAGGGTACCACATTTAATATAGATGTCACATCTCGTTGCTCTCCTCCAATCTTTGACAATTCCTAAATCCTTCCTTGTCTTTTGACCTTAACTTTTTATTTTATTGTATTTTATTTATTTATTTGACAGAGAGAGAGAAAGAGAGAGAGAGCGCGCACACAAGCAGGGGGATCTGCAGAGGGAGAGGGAAAGGCCACCCAGATGTCCCTTGACCTTGACATTTTTGACCATAACATTTTGAAATGACCAGTTGTTTTGTAGAATATCCTTCAGTTTGGGTGTATCTGATATTTTCATGTGATTAGACTGTGATTGTGGATTTTTAGTTAGAATGCTACAGAGGTGAGGTACTCTTCTCAGTGTAACAATTCAGGACATAGAGGAGGTGGATAGGTCTCATTTCTGTTGGTTAACCTTGATCACTTTGTTAAGGTGGTGTCTGATGGACTGAGTCTCTGCTATAAAGTTACAATTATTCCCTTTGTAATTAACAAATATTTTGGGAGTGATACACTGAGACTACATAAATATCCTGTTTCTCCTCAAACTTTTGCTCACCAACTTTACCATCCATTGGTGGATCTTGCCTGCAGCAATTAGTTAGTGTTACAATTATTAGTCAGTGGTTATTTTCTGTTATTCTCATTCCTTCCATACTTATTAATTAGAATTTGTTAGTAAAGGGCATCTGCATGGCTCAGTTGTTAAGCGTCTGCCTTCAGCTCAGGTCATGATCTCAGGGTCCTGGGATTGAGCCCCGCATGGGGCTCCCAGGTCAGCGGGGAGCCTGCTTTCTCTCTCACTCGCCCTGGTTGTGTTCCCTCTCTCACAGTGTCTCTATTCTGTCAAATAAATAAACAAAATCTTTAAAATGAAAAAAAAAAAAAGAATTTGTCAGTAAAAAAAGAACCATTCTTATTGAAGAATTAAGTGGGTAGGAAGAATAAGAGGTGAAGATTTCCAGTTATAAAATAAGCGGGTCACAGAGATGAAAAGTACAGCATGGGAAATGTAGTCCATAATATTGTAACCACTTTGTATGGTGACAGATAATAACTATACTTCCTGTGGTGAGCATTGAGTAATATATAGAATTGTCAAATCACAAGGTGTGTTGTACACCTGAAACTAAGATAATATTATATATCAACTCTACTTCAATAATAAAAATAAAAATAAACAATAAAAGAAGAGCTATCACTTTCCTGCATTAACTGATTATCTGTAGGTTTCTGTCCAGTACTATAATTACTTATTTTGTTGTTTAAACTGTTTCAGCTTTCTCCACCGAGAACTCTTTCAGGTTGATGTCTCTGCCCCTTCGATGTGACTCCTCCTTCTCTGAGCACTTAATTTTTGGCACTGCAAAATGTTCCAAAACTATTTTGTATTTTCTCTGTCCTCGTTCTAGAATCAGCCACTTTTCCAAGTGACTCTGGTTCCTTTCACTGGAGAATGGTATTTAGAAACTAATACGTGGGTATAAGGTGTGCTCACTGCTACTGGGTATCACTGCATCTAGGCCTTCTCAGTGAGCAGAACTTGGATATACATATGTATAACCCATGCCTACATACACATCTATATTTATTTATTTATTTCTCTCTATGCATCTATATCTATCTATACATCTATATTTATTTCTCTCTATACATCTATACTATCTATACATCTATGATCTAGCTATGCATATGTTAACAAGAACATGCATTATCTCCAATTCCAATCCAACACCATGAGATTCATTCTATGACTCACTCTTGTTTATAGATTCTTTTTCTGACAGTGAGAACTTGTTCTCATTTTCTACAATATATTTACTTCTTCAACGTTGGTGCATGTATGCATGTTGTAGTTTCAGAATTGTTAACCATACCTATATGGGTTAATATCAACCAGGATACTCCAGTTATTAACTAGAGTGTAAGTGTTATGTAGAGTTATTTTTGTCTTTACTTATACAGTACTTAGTCAAAATATTCTTCCAAAGTAACTTGAGCCCCAAATATTTTTATCCAAATAAAGGTAAAGAAGCATCATTCTTTCCATATTCAAGGTGAAATTTATCAAATATTCCATGCTTTCATTTCATCCAATAGTATCTTATGAAGTGTTATCTTAAGGGATATATACTTGTATATTTTTGACCAAATATTCTTGTATATTTTTGACCATCAAACATTTCTTGAATTGAAGCCAAAACTTCTCTCCAGCTTCTATACATTGGATTACATGTTTATAAATTCCATATTTAAATAATACAGAAGTTGACTTATAAGAGTCAATTAATTCTTATCATTTAATTCTTTAGGGGTACATACTGGGACCATTATATTATGTGTAAATGTGCATATTAATAATCTAGAAAAAAAAAAAACAAACCCAAACCAAGAACTTTATTCTAGCTTGTACCTGGAAGTCATGGCAAATCTTATACTATGATCTTATCCTATTTTTCTTACTACTAGTGAACTGCGGCTTTCCAAATAATTACATACCAACATATGTAATGGTATGAATATATATATTTATAAAAAAAGGTCTATTAATGCATGCTCTGTGATATTCCTTTTGTTGAATAATTCTAGGTGGATTACCTTTGTTGTAAGAAACTCCTTTGGTATTACTGAGATCTTTTTCACAAAAGCAGACACTAATAAAGTGAAAGATATGTATCTTGTGTGGATAACTGAAGTCTGTGACCTATAATCTGTTCAGTGCTTTAAAAAAAAGCTGATCTTTTAAAATAAAATTATTTTATCAATCAAAGGGTAAAGAACATTTATCATTATTAGTACCATCATCTATCTTGTAGATTTTCTCAGCTGTGTGAGAGCTAGTTCATATTTATAGATTTTGCTTTCTGCATGATGGCACGGTGCCAAGACAGCAGCCAAATGAGGAAGAAAACTTGCAGAAAGCCAAAAGTGCCTTTGCTTCTGGGCAAGCAGTGGTAGGGTGATATGCAGACTTAGGAGGACTGCCAAAAACCTAAGACCTCAGGATTCACTCATCCCCAGTAGACAGTGGGTGTGCCTTGAATTAGGAAGGGTGTTGTCTTTCTTGGTGTTTTTAAAATCCTTTTATTTCTGATTACATTCTCTCCCTCTATGGCTTAGCTCATAGTAGACGCTGAAAAGGCATTTCCTGAATGAATAACTGAATGGCTTGTCAAGTATTTGCTGTTAAGGGCCATGGGAAAGAGACCAAAACCTGCAGCTCAACAGCCATGCTTTCCCAGCTGCCTTTGGGGTCAGATTTAGTAGTGAGAGGGGACAGAGGTTCCTGAAGAATCTTTCGTCCACACTCTGACCAAAGGCCTCATGCACGAGTTCAGAGAGGATAATGAAGCTGAAATTCTTAATAAATTTTCTCAGGATTTGTCTTCAGTAACTGATCATTCCTTCAGGCTATGGATTTTCCCTTTAAAGAAAAATTACTTTCTTTCTCTTTTCAAGTTACTATGAATGAACAGCGGCATTCATCATTGTGAGCAATTCTTACTCCAATTTAATTTAGCTGTCATCCATAAATATCCCAACCTTAGGAAGAGAGTAGGATTATTGTTTGAAATCATTTTCTCATCTTTTGCTGTCTCCTGATTTGATCCAAACCAATATAAACTAAATGATTTCAGAGCATCAGATGGGAAAGTTACCTTCTCATAGGGATATAAACTTGTTTCTTAGCACTGAATAATTCTTTGACAGCAAATAGTACATTGGAATTAAAAAAGGAAAGGACAACATATAGAAATTTCTGCATGTGCATATCTATTTATTAGTAGCATCTATATACCAATAAGGCTTATATAAAATACCTTAACAGTCCTTTAAGCTGATAACAATTTCAATTGTATCTAAAAATTCTATGCTTTTCTCCAGCCACTTTTTATTTTGTCACAATTTACATTATTTTTATAGTGTATTCATTAAGAAATTATTGCAGCTATAGTATTTTAATACTTTTGCCTTTTGTTTTAAAGATTTTATTTGACAGAGCGCGCGCAGGCGCGCATACAAGCAAGGAAGCAGCAGAGGGAGAGGGAGAAGCACTCTCCGACAAGCAGAGAAGCCCATGCGGGTCTTGATCACAAGACCCTGAGATCATGACCTGACCCGAAGTCAGACACTTAACTGACTGAGCCATACAGGCGCCCCAACCAACTGAGCCATCCGGGCGCCCCAATACGTTTGGCTTTTAACCTTTATGTGAGAAGTAAAAGTTGCCTTTTACCACCAAAACATTACCAACAAAGTGCCCCCCTCAAGGTACTAGAGTATTCTGAATTTGACTATATACTTACCATTGCCAGTGCTGGGTTCCCAGACTGACAGGACTGGAGCGGAGTAACGTGGCTATTGTGGGGTCCACAGATTGGGTCTGCGCATAGCAGGCCTGTCACTTCCAATCAGATCCCTGTGTGGATAGGACTGCTCCGGCACCTGCAGGCGAAAGCCGAGCTGAGCCAGTGTTTGGGGCCACTTCCAGGTTTGCAGTCTAGCCCACAGACACTTGGCCTGTTAGCAGGTTAGCGGTTAGCGGGTTTGACTCCCACTAGGTCTCTGAGAGGGCTCCCCAGGTGGACAGGGCTGCCTCAAGGACCATGGCAGGGTGGGGCCAGAGGTGGGTCACAGGGCTGCCCCAGTGGGTCTATCCACAGGAATAAGGTCATCCAGCCTGCCACCAGGGATTTGAGTAGCCATGTCTTCTGTCAGTTCCATGAGTGGCCAGGACGTCCCCCAGACCAGGGCAGAGTGGGACTGGAAGTGAGTCTCAGAGCCGCTTCAAGGTCCACAGCTGGGACTGAGTTCATCCAGCCTGCTGCCAGCAGCATGGACTGATATCGTTGGGTCTCTGGGCCAGCAGGATGGCAGCCAAGTGAAGCTGGATCTGAGTACATAGTGGATTGGGGCTCATCTTGATCAGTAGGCGAGCCTCCCGCCAGAAAGAGGGCTTGCCTTTCCAAAGCAGCACATTTCAGTCTTGGGGTTCATTAGGGTTTTCCAACCTCTTTCCTGGATCCCAAAGCTCCCACAGTGGCACTTTTGTCCTTGGATAGCTGCAAAATTGTTTCAATGGGGGACATGAACTGGGGACCTCCTATTCCTCCATCTTGCTGCTGTCACCTCCTCCTTGAGGTTTTTGGTTTGCATTTCCTTAATGATGAGTGATGTTGAGTATTTTCCTGTGCTTCCTGGCCATTCATCTATTGCCTTTGGATAAAGAGCTATTCGAGTCATTTGCCCTTATCTTAATCAGGTTTTGTTACTGATATGGTCAATCTGTTGGTGTTCTTTTTTAAAATTCTAGATGCTAACATCTTATCAGATACAGTATTTTCAAATGTTTTTCTCCATTTCATGGGTTGCTTTTTAACACTGTGGATAATTTGTTTTGATATATAAAAGTTTTTATTTTTATAAAGTCCAATTTATATGGTTTTTCGTCCGTTACCTACACTTTTGGCATCACATCTAAGAAATCACTGCCAAATCCAACGCCATAAAATTTTCCTTTATGTGTTCTTCTGAGAGTTAGCTCTTAAATTTAGGTCATGGATCCATTTTTAGTTAATTTTTGGATTTTGTACAGGGTTGGGGTCCAGCTTCGTTCTTTTGCATGTGGATACCTAGCTTTCCCAATAGTATTTGTTGAAAAGACTGGCTTTTCCTCATTTGAATGATCTTGGCACCCTTCTCAAAAACTTATTTTTAATTAAAACTCAGCGTTTCATTTTATTTTTAGCAGAAAAAGTATTGGTCCTAATCAAAACTCAAATATGAATATTTAATCTACCATCCCATACATCTAATATATGTTACTCCTTTGGCCAACATCAAATACAATTCATCAGAATAAGCAATATTTTAGAGATAGAAAATGATGATGTCACAGAACATCCTACTGCTGGTCCGTATATCGGCCATCTTACCACTCTGAAAATTTTTCAAAATTTTGGAGCTTTGGTCATGATGAAACAAAACCATTCATATATTTTGGTGATCTTAGTCAATAAACTGCAAATATTATTAATGAACATTTTTAATTGTCTCATTTTTCATTAAGAACCAAAAATCATCTTGCCAAATCGACAAATGTTTTATATCGTCAGCTACTGGGTCTGCTGTTCAACGTTGGTAGTATCCCATTGTACTAGTAAATACATTGTCTATATAGCATTGACACCAATGATAAAACAAGGGAAAATAAATCACATTAACCTTTCCACTGAGCCACTATGAACAGTCTGTTAAAGAGAAAAAAATCAGGTACATTTTGAACATTTTCTTAAGAACAAAAGAGTAAGTCTCAGGGAAAAGTACGTCTGTTTGGAGCCTCACCATAGGGAAATCTAATTCACGTTTGCTTAAATTTACTGGAATAAATGTCCTTGAAAATGAGACAATCTTTGTTCTAATATTCTCATTTACTCCATACATGAGTGAACTGTGATAAGAACTGCACCTAAGTGATTTGTAGAATTCTTTCCCAATTCTCTCACCTTTTAAAGAGAATTTGTTCTGTATAGTGGGAATATTCATGTGAATAATAAATGAGAACATAAAAAAATCATACAACTTTTGGGAAATGTGGAAAATCTTTTCAATTTTCTTATATAGGCTGTATTTATTATACTGTAGAGATTTATTTAGAAATAAATAATTTAGAACCTTGGAAAATTTACCACCTCCAACAATAGTACATTTGGAGGTTTTAACAAGCTTGGGTTTTTGAATAGAATTCTAAAATGAAGAGGAAGAAAATGAGTGTAAGGGCATATTCTCCAATACTGCAATGAATGATCAAAAGAAACAAATGCAAGTAAGGCCAGCTTACTAAACCACATTGAAACTATTTGGAGAGGGAGAAAGATTCCAAGTTTCTAAGAACTTGAAAGAAATGCATTTTTCTCATCGTTGCAAATAAATACAATCCAGGTTAGCAAAGTGGGGCTGAAGTTAGAAAGAGATTTAGTAACTGGCAGTGGGCATCCCAATGAGTGGTATGAGAATGAGTGATTTTTGAACATGACCTGAACAAGAGAGCAAGAACCTTCAAGCATATTAAAGCTTCCGACACAGTTTTTGTGATTTAAGGGCAATTATTTTCTAAATATTTCTATTTCTTTTTGCAGACATTTTACAAGATCCTGCATCAAGTTTGCAAGTTCAGCTTAGGTTACCTTTATTAACTTTATAATTTTACATACTCAAGTGAAAGGAGGAGGAGGAGGAAGTAGAGGAAGATGGGGAGAAAGAGGGAGAAGAATCCATTGCCTATATAAATATTTTTAAAACACTGCTCGAGGCCAACAAAAATACCTATAGTTGGGATTAAAAAAAACATCTGGAAATGGGGTAAGGACAGATAGCAAAAGAAAAACACAGCATCTTAAAACAGCAATGAAAAGAACTTTTTTCTCCTCTTTGATTCTTTGATGAAGAAAGTGCTGGAATTCTTTCAGAACATAGTATTTTGGAACTGTAGGCCCAAATCTTCAAACTTTTCAAGGTAATAATTTGACCCAGTTGGTTGGTTTTGCTTTTTTCCATTTCAATTTCCTGGGTAGTCATAAAGTACTTCATTTCTAGCACAGAATGGTCTGATCTAATATTCCAAAACCCAAGAATAAGGCATGTAGAATCTAATCTATGAGTTGATATTCATTTGACTTTCCTATAAAACTTGTTTCCTTCCAGTTCCTCTACACAATATATCGTTTTTGATAACGCACACTAAGTAAGTACTATCTAGCTCTTGGTTACATATAGGGGAAAATTCACTATTACACAACTCATAGGAGGACGTAACAGATAATCCCCAAATAATCAAGCAGTATACATTATCAATTCAAGTCAACAAAAACAATTATTAAGTACCTAATGTTTGCTAACCATAGCATGCAAGGGGTGGAGTATAATATAATAGTGAGAAAAACAAAAACACAAGACAGATACAAAAATTGAGTGAAGTCATAATTAATATGTAACAGTCAAGACTCAAGATGTCTTCTGATAATAAGGCAATGCTTTCCTCTATTATGTTTATATGTAGATATTATACACCTATGCTTTCATCCCTAAGAGAGGTCATTCACAGGGCTGATCATTAGGACTAGCCACATATGAATGGAATATGCATAAAATATATGGATATCAAATATGTATGCCTTTTCATTGAGAGGCTATTAAAGGAATTCTTGTGATTCTCAAACATCTTTAAAATGATTCCTTTTCTCCCTACAGCATGGTGTGGTGGTGGAGGACAAGGATCTTCCAACCAAAAGAACAAATTTTGAATCCTGTCTCTGTTGCCTAGTAGCTGTCGAACTTTGGACAACTTATTTAAATCTTTTATGCCTTGGTGTGCTCAGTTTTGCAATTAATATAGACTACCTGCTTTGTGGGGTTGTCATGAAAATTAAATGAGTTAGTATTTACAAAATTTCTTTGAATGGTGTCAGATACCAAGTAATTATGATATGTTTGTTAAATGAATATAACAAATGTTTTTAAGGCCTTTGAAAGTTCTCCTTTTATTGAGAACACAGAAGCATCTAATCGTGACCCACTTCTCTCTTTACCCTTCTATTTAAAGAAAAGGTTTCCATTAGTTAAATATCCTAGAACAGTCTGGATTCTTTAGCCTGTAGTAAAGAAAGTTACAGCTGAATAAATTCTCCACCTGATGGGCTAGATAAGGAACACAAACAATCTAACTGTATTTAATACAAAATAACCGAATGAAGAAATACATATTTATGTACAGAGCACACTAATTTTTGTTGCATTGCCAAGATGGTCATAGATTCAATATATCAATGTGGAGAGAGCAGAATATATTTTCTTGGCTTTGATTTCAATTCTGTAGGGTCGATGAAGAGAGGTGCCATCATGAATACTCATTATATATGAGAAGAAAAATGTGATGAGAACCAAATGTTATGAATGGTCTCACAGGTGAAAACAATATTAAATCACGTCTTTCCAAAGGACTATGTAGGATAGGACTTGAATAAGTATGACAACTTAAGAAGGTGAAAATGTTGGTCTAGTATCTGAATTTTTCCTATGTACTTCATCATAATTTGCAGAAATCACTGCACTCTGGTTTCGTTCTTATAAAAAGAGCAGAGTCGAGCAAGTCCAAAGTCAACTTCTCCTCTATTATGCTGTTACCTCAATTACACTAAATTAACCTTTCTTGATTGGTATACAACTCTTAACATATATAAAAACTTGCACGGCAGATTTAAATAGCAGGGTTGATTTTTTTCTTCCTTTCTAATTTAGGCTTAAACTTTTTCCTAGTGGTAGTGAAATGTAGTGAAGAGAAATGAAGGTTGATGATGGATACATGATTGCATGACCTTTAGTAAATTAATGTCTCTGAAGCTTTAATTTTCTCGCTTACAAAATGGGCATACTGATAACTATCTGCTAGAATGGTAGTGAAAGTAAGAATGGTATTTTTAAAATATTAACCATTTTTCTCTACTAACGTATAAGCTCTCCTGCTTCTTCCCCTCACCTCATCTCAAGAATTGCGGTATACTTTGCCTCAGTAGAAGGATGTGACAGAACAGAAATCATATCCTAGATTTAGTTTCAAATAAGGACTTTAGGAAAAGACAGAAATACTGAAAGGCAAACAGAGATTTTCTTTCCATCATTGTTATATATTGCCGCATAACAAATTTCCCCAAAACTTAGCAGCTCAAAACAACAAACATTTCTTATCCCACAATGTCTAGGAGTCAATAATCTGCTAGATCCTGTGTCTCAGAGTTTGTCATGAGGCTGTAACCAAGATGTCAGCTGTGGTCTCATCATGAAGATCAATGAAAGAAGGACGTGTCAAGATACCAAGGGGATCTATACTCTGGTTACTACGTAGGAGACACAAGCAGACAGCAAGATCCCGGATTGGGAATGGTTCTCTGTTGTGTCTCAGTAGAAGAAGCATAAACAGTCCAGCAGTGTTTACACAAGCCCAGCAGGGAATGACTAATTACAGATGGATTCCCAGATCCGTGAATGTGGTGGAGAAGTAGTGGCAAGAATCACTCGAGAGGTCTACGAGGAGAAATGAGGGATGCCTCCATGATTACCTGCAAGGATCGCATCACCTGGGTGAGAAATAGATGTACCAGCACTCCCACTCATCAGCCCCATTCTCAGCCAATGTTTTGGAATCATCTAAACCTTAATCCACCCATACACAGGGATGGGGGAATGGGAAGGAGGAAATCCTGCCGCGACAGTGAGTCACTCACCGTCTGCTACCCTGGGACATGTGAGCCATAAAAAGAAATTAGGTCGAGTCAAAGAAAGACAAAGTTCTATCTCTTTCACACGTGGCTGTGCAGATGATCTTTCCATCTCATGTATATAAAGGGCTTAGTTCAGGTGGCTCAGTCAGACAAGCACACGACTCTCGGTTTTGGTTCAGGTTATGATATCCTGGTGGTGAGATCGAGTTCTGCTGTGGGCTCCATGCTGAGAGTGGGGGTCTGCTTAAGATATTCTCTCTCTCTCCCTCTGCCTCTCCCACGCCTCACTCAAACGTGCACTCGATCTCTGTCTCAAAAAAAATAATAATAATAGGGCGCCTGGGTGGCTCAGTAGATTAAAGCTTCTACCTTCGGCTCGGGTCATGATCTCAGGGTCCTGGGATCGAGCCCCGCATAGGGCTTTCTGCTCAGTGGGGAGCCTGCTTCCCCCTCTCTCTCTGCCTGCCTCTCTGCCTACTTGTGATCTCTCTCCCTCTCTGACAAATAAATAAAATAAAATCTTTAAAAACAAAATAAAATAATAATAAAAAAATAAAGGACTTTGTTCGTATCTTGAAACACTGTAGATGCTTATTAAATGGTAGCTATTATTTTAATGATTTCCCAAGCTAACTGATATTCGGAACACCTCACAGAAATCAGTTCTACATAAAGAACATAAGCTCTACTACAACCAAGACTCTACTTCTATCTTGGGGGAACAGGGAGTGGTTGATCAATGTGTTCTCAGAATTACCTATCTAGTAATAGTGCTTCTGTACTGAGAATGAAGTTTGGCTCACTGACAATCATCTTCTCATAACTATTTTCGGAATGGCATTTGATCTGTGGGAATCTCATTCTCCCCACCCAGAAAATGGGTACCTTAACTTCTCACCAAAACATTATTTAAAAGTAGATGGTAATGGGGCACCTGGGTGGCTCAGTCGTTGGGCGTCTGCCTTCGGCTCGGGTCAGGGTCCCGGGGTCCTGGGATCGAGCCCTGCATCGGGCTCCCTGCTCACGGGGAAGCCTGCTTCTCCCTCTCCCATTCCCTCTGCTTGTGTTCCCTCTCTCGCTGTATTTCTCTCTGTCAAATAAATAAAATCTTTAAAAAAAAAAAAAAAAGTAGATGGTAGTGCTGAAATAGTGTATTGTTCGATGCTCATAATAAAGAATTTGGATTTTTTTTTTAAAGATTTTATTTCTTTATTTGACAGAGAGTGAAAGAGCACAAGTAGGAGTAGCAGCAGAGGGAGAAGGAAAAGGAGGAGACCCGCTGAGCAGGGAGCCCCCTATGGGGCTAGATAGATCCCAGGACCCTGGGAACATGACCTGAGCTGAAGGTAGAGGCTTAACCAACTGAGCCACCCAGACACCCAGGATTTGGATTTTTAAATTAATTGTTTCCATTCAGTTTGTGAACAGAGTAAGTATACTGAAAGAGCAATGAGTTGTATTTGTTTGATTATGTAGGAGATGACTATCTGCATCAGGAAATAATTGCCAATATTAATGACTAATATGTCCCTGGGACTTTTTTAATTGCTTTAAATATATTATCTCATTTAATCCTCACCATATCCCTATGAAGCAAGTAGTATAACAAGTTCCATGGTAGAGACGAGGAAACTGAGGACTACGCTCACACAGCTGGTAGGTGAATGAGCCAGAATTTGGACACGTGTACACTGGCTCTAGAGGCTATATGCTTGAGGTGCCTAGACGACTCAGTCGGATGAACCTCTGAGCCTTGATTTCAGCTCAGGTCATGATCTCAAGGTCACGAGATGGAGCCCCATTTCAGGCTCTGCACTCAGCAGGGAGTGGGGGAGCAGGGAGACTCTTGAGATTGTCTCCCTTCCTCCTCTCCTACCCCACCCCCTCTCAAATAAAAAAGAAATCTTTATAGTCTATATACTCCATGACTTTCTCAAGAATAAACTTGTCACATAATCAACGCAGGGAAAGTGCTGTGACTGAGATTGAGAGATGCTCAGACTGCATTTGATTCAGACTGTTTTGCTACTGACTACCTGAACACCTTTGAACAAGTTATTTGACAACTTCATTTTCTTCAACTGGATACTAGCACCTACCTGCCGTATTTGTGGTTAAGAATGGAAAGAAGCAACCCTTGTGCACTGTTGGTGGGAATGCAAACTGGGGCAGCCAGTGTGGACAACAGCGTGGAGGGGTCTTGAAAAGTTAAAAACAGAACTAGCTTATGATTCAGTAATTCCACTACCGGGTATATACCCAAAGAATACAAAAACTTTAATTTGAAAAGATAGATGAACCCCGATGTAACTGCAGTATTATTTACAATAGCCAAGATGTGGAAGCAATCCAAGCGTCCATCAAATGATGAATGGATAACAAAGATGTGGTGTATATATATACATACAAAAAGGTGTATATATATATATATGTGTGTGTGTGTGTGTATATATATATATATATATATATATATATAAATGGAATGTGTGTGTATGTACTCAGCCATCAAAGAGAATGAAATCTTGCTATTTGCCATGACATGGATGGATCTAGAGAGTATAATGCTAAGTGAAATAAGTCAGTCAGAAAAAGACAAATACCATTTGATTTCACTCATATGTGGAATTTAAGGGGAAAAAACACAAAAGAAAAGAGATTAAAAAAATGCACTCTTAAACATAGAGAACAAACTGGTAGTTACCAGAGGGGAGGTGGGGGGAATGGGTGGAATAAGCGAAAGGGATTAAGAGTACACTTAACCAAGATGAGCACTGAATAATTTACAGAATTGCTGAATCACTATATTCTACACCTAAAATTAATGTAACACTCTATGTTAATTATAATGGATTTTTATTTTAATTTTAAAAAAGAATGGAAAGAAGCAATACAGAGCCTGGAACATATTAATAATTGTCTTGGAAGATCAAGTTTGCTATTTTTAAGTCTTATGTCCAGGCTTCTTAGATGATCAATTGAGATAATTTCAGTAAAAACATTTTGAAAATTGTAAGTCACAAGATAAATGAAAGAAGCTATTTCTATTAATTAGCACTATTAATAGAAATAGCTACCAATTTTAATGTACCAGGCACTGAGCCAAAAATTCTGATCTATGGAGCTAAAAAAAAAAACCAATTCTAAAGAAACTTTTAAAAATCCCCAAACTATGAAGTGTTATTCTACAGGTGAGAAAACTAAGTCACAGAAGAGTTAAGTAGCATGTTCCTGGTTATAGCCAAGGAGTTCTGGAGTTTAGCGTTTTCCTCAAACATCATTAACTCTAAAACTGTCTGCTTTATAGCATAAAACATAATTAAAAACATACCATTTCAAGCACGTTAAAGTTTATTATTATTTATTTTTTTTTTTTAGTAAACACTACAGCCAGTGTGGTACTCGAACTCACAACCCTGAGGTCAAAGGTCACATGCTATTCCCGCTGAGCCAGCCAGGTGCCAGCTTTAAGTACTTTAGAGGCAATTATTGCACTGTGAACAAAATAACTCTATTGTAACCAGGCAGCCAGTTACTTTAGCCGGTGAAATAATATGTTTAAGACTAGTGATTTCTATCATAATGGCTGATATATTTTTGGCAGGGCTCGATGTACGTGGCGGAGAGGGAGTTACTAAAAGGCACTGAAACAGTACAATGCTGTATTTTCGATCCCATTATACAATACTCACATCACTTGATCTATCTGTTCTTGCATCAGTCTATCTACTCCTTCCTTACTTCTTTCCATACGTATCTGTCAACCGGACTAGTCTTTACCCTGATCATTGTACCACAGAGCATTAGAACATGACATACCTGAGTCCACGCAACTCTCACAGAAATTCCCATTTGTGTGACTTAGAAAAGTCACAGAATCTCAAAATGGAAATCCAAGAAGTTCTCTACCTTAGACCGCTGTCGTGAATACCAGATGAGATAAGGCATCTAAAACACTTAGCAAAGTGTCTGGCATGTGGCAAGCACTCGGTAATGCTTCGTGACCATCACCTTTTCATCTTTTCACAAGCATTGCCCAGTTTATGAAAAACTTTTTATTTTTAAAGTTCACCATGTCTTAATTGGATGGCTAGGAACAAAAGACCTATTTATCTGGACATAATTGGTTATCTGGAAACAGAAGCACTATTTTCCTAGAAGCAATCTTATAAACATTTCTCGGATTCCTAGGTTACCCTGCCCAATTCCATTAATGCCATCATGTGATTTTATAAATATTATTCATGAAGTTTCAAACTAGAGACAGGCTAGAGGTCTTCAGAGCCCTAGCCTAAGGGCTAGGAAAAACAGAGGTATAGATAGAGGTTGACGGGAAGGTTTGTAGCTATGTTGAAATGAGCTAGCTAGGAAGGGAAATGAAATCATCAAAAAATTAAAGATTCTAGGTGTGAATAAATGGACTGATTTAACACTACTAAGTTACTGAAGAGGCAGACACAAAACTGGAATAAAGAGGCCAAAATGTCAGTTGGGTAGAGAGTGGAAGAAGGTCAGTAGAGATGCAGGCCACTTGGTTCCAGGAATAGGGCCTGGGAAGAAAATCTGGATGAGACACCAAGGGGAAGACAAGACCTGCACTTCGTTGAGGTAACAGAGGAGAGAGGTCCTCCATCAGGCTGTAATTTTCCACCTACTTCCGAAGCTTGACAGCTAAGCAGTGAGAAGATCAAGGAGGGCTGTGTATGGCTGGCTGAGACATTTGGACAGTATGGTGAAGGTCATGAAGAGATGTAATTCAGGGAGTCAACACTTTCTAATAAAATATTAGTCTCAATTTGTGCAGACTGTTTTCCGTGCGGACTTAATATTCCATCCTGCTTCCAGGCAACTGGACAAAATCCTGTAACTCTGAGCTTTGCTTGGAATCATTTCGTATTTTTCACTTCTAATGAAGCAGTCCCAGAAAGATAAACACCAGAACATTAACATAAAACTCTTTCGGGTGATGTTCTAGAGCTCGGTATTTATTAACGACATAGTTACATCATTTTCAACAAGCTGGGAGGCAACATTCATTTCCTCCCGTTGCCATTTTCACAGGTCACCAGATGTGGGGGTCCCCAGCAGCATTACCAGTGGGCTAAACACTTTATCATATAATGTGAAAGCTTTCTATAGAGGAATATAAGTTTCCCTAGAGCCCTCATTCGGCGCTAAGGCACGCAGATTGTTTTCCATATATTGAGTCACATTTGTTGACATGTTGCCCCATCGAGTCCTTAAAGTCTGACAGCACCTCAGACTTATTGTCAACGCTGTGCACAGAATCCTGAACCGGCCAGAGCACCATCTGTCATGATACTTTGTCTCCAGAAGTGAGGGCTCGAGAACTTCATCTGCATGGAAGAAGTTGGCATTATGGGAATCAGACTACTTTGCATGGCCAGTCTTTTTAGGGCAACGGAAAAATGTTTACATAGTCCAAAATGCGGCAATCGATTGCTCGAACATTTTCTTTTCCCACCTATCTGGAGAATATAAAATTAGATGCAAGGCAGAACTCGTTCAATGCACAGTGCTGTTTGTGTGCTGACAGGTATCACGTCCTCTCAAGAAATAAAAGGAGGGAAACATTTCTGAATATTTGAATTCTACAAAGATAAGATTTTTTTTGCATAATTTTAAGCTCTATTTAAGCTGGGATGGACCTCAAACATGGCTGCCCTCTCGGGATAAAAAGTGTGCTTGACACCATGACAATGTTTCTGATGCCTCCA
Source organism: Potos flavus (assembly GCA_028534135.1). Lineage (NCBI taxonomy): Eukaryota > Metazoa > Chordata > Mammalia > Carnivora > Procyonidae > Potos > Potos flavus. Next base: position 8,980,165 of record CM052901.1, on the reverse strand, counting down.
GATCATCATCAGGCACTAAATACAGCTTGTTGCCATGGTCCCAAATTACCATAAACTGAGAGATTTAACCAATAAAATGTAGTGGCTTCCAGTTCTGCAGGTCAGAAATCCCACACAGACTTCCTTGGGATAAAATCAAGATGTCAGCCGGGCCACCTTCCTTTTCGGAGGATCTCCATTTTCTTGCCCTCTCCATCTTCTGGAGGCTGGTCACACTCCTTGGCTGGCGCCTCTCTTCCTGCACCCTCTTCAGCAGTGTAGGATCTTCAAATATCCCTCTCTTCTGACCTCTGCTTCCATCACCTCTTTCTGTGACTGACACTCTTGCCTCTTATAAGGATTGGGCCCACCTGGATAATGCAGGATGTTCTCCCCACCTCAGGATTCTTTTTTTTTTTTTTTTTTGTTAAGATTTTATTTATTTATTTGACAGAGAGAGACACAGCCAGAGAGGAAATACAAGCAGGGGAGTGGGAGAGGGAGAAGCAGGCTTCCGGCCGAGCAGGGAGCCCTATGTGGGCCTCGATCCCAGGGTCCTGGGATCACGACTTGAGCTGAAGGCAGACGCTTAATGACTGAGCCACCCAGGTGCCCTCCCCACCTCAAGATTCTTAAGCGAAATCTGTTCTCAATAGCTTGCTTGAACTTCTCCCTCAACAACCAGCTATGGTGTGCACAGGCTTCCTTCAACTAGTTTTCTCCTTGCAACTTTCTATGAAGAGCGAGCAAGTAATTAATGTTGATGGATGAAAGAGAGAGAAGGGAAAAAAGGAGACAGAGGAGAGGAAACTGAAGGCAGACCAAGTGGAGTCTGACACTATCGGTGAGTACAGGGTGTGCCGTCCATGTTATCCATTTAAAAGGCTTTATCGCTTGCTTTAGCTTTTCAGATGTGTTCAGGAGTTTAGTCTTTTCTTCAAAGCCAACTCAACTATCTGTGGTCTCCCCCTTGAATTTCATTCTCATGCTTTCCTCTTTGCTTAACTCTTATTGCCCCTCGCTCCCTAGAATGTCCTGCTCACTTTTCTCCCTTCCAGAATCCTTTTCAAACATCAATCCCTCTTGAAGACTTTCTTATCCTTTCTCACCAGATTAATCACTCCTTTGTGCTCCTACTGAATTGTGTTCATAACGAAACAGTTCCCACTCCATCGGATTTAGTTGTCCAGCTGTGTGTCCACCCAGCTAAACTGCGAGTTCCTCAATGAGGGGCTTGTGTGCTCCTTCGTTTTGCATGCCAACACACATCAGAGACCCGGACAGAGAGTAAACTGCTGCTAAGACAAACACATAGTTTGCTGAATATGGAGCCAAAATGGAGGCTCAAGGGACTGTGCTGACCAGGTGGAATGGACACTTGCTGGCTCTGGGCTCTGGTCATGACCACTCCATTACTTTTTTTTTTAAGATTTTATTTATTTATTTGACAGAGAGAGAGAGATCACAAGTAGGCAGAGAGGCAGGCAGTGGGGGGCGGGGGGAAGCAGGCTCCCCGCTGAGCAGAGAGCCCCATGCGGGGGCTCGATCCCAGGACCCTGAGATCATGACCTGAGCCCCATGTCAAACTCCCTGCTCAGAGGGGAGCCTGCTTCTCTCTCTGCCTCTGCTCCTCCCCCTGCTCCTTCTTGCTTTCTCTCAAATAAATATATAAAATCTTTAAAAAAATAAACACTGTTTGGGTATTTTCCAACAATACTGCCAACAATAATAGTTCTGAAAGTAGTGTATAAAAATCCCTATTTCCTCACTTCCCACACCCACCAATGAATATGTCTTTAAAATATATATATATCATATATATATGATTATATATATGAAATATATATCATTAGTCACATTGTTTTAATTTCCGTTTCCCTGAATCCTAGTGAAGAAGTGCATATATTTATATTTCATTTCATTTTTTCTGTTCTTAATTCTAACACCTTCATAAAATATATAATGCAAAGCTACCAGAAATACAAGGAGAAATACATATTATCAAAACTACTGTAGACGACGTTAACAATTCTCTTTAAAACATTGACAGATCGAACATATTTTTTTAAGAGGTTTATATTACTAATAACCAACTGCGTGTATACTTCATACCTTTACAAAAACCTCTACCATTTGATAATAGGTGGATAGCAGAATGTGTGCATTCCAGTTTTCTGTTAAGAACCTAGAAATTAGGGACGCCTGGGTGGCTAAGTGGGTTAAGCGGCTGCCTTCAGCTCAGGTTATGATCCCAGTGTCCTGGGATCGAGTCCAATATCAGGCTCCTCGCTCAGCGAGGAGCCTGCTTCTCCCTCTGCCTGCTGCTCTCCTGCTTGATCCCTCTCTCACCCTGACAAATAAATAAAATCTTTAAAAAAGGACAGAACCTGGAAAGTATTTATTACACTGTGCATATTCTTTATATCACTACAGAGATCAACACAATAGAATCAGTCCAGACCCTTCTGAGAAGGATGTGCTGAGGCTATAGCCTGAGATACAGAATAGTTTAGAAATACGAATGTCTATTAGTTTTCTGGGTCATACTCTTAAAATCTATCTTGCTTCCCTTATCAGCTTCCCCTATCAGCACAGGTTATTGTGCAGCTATTAAACAAGTTCATTTTCTTTTGATTGATTGATTTCTAGCGTTATTGAGATATGATTGACATATGATATTGTGTAAGTTTAAAATGCACAATGTGATTAAAAGTTAAATTAAAAAAGAAGATGTACAACGTGATGTTTTGATGCACATATATATATATATATATATATTGCAAAATGATTAGCACAATTAGATTAGTAAATGTTCATCATTCATGTAATTACCTTTATTTTGTGGTGAGAATATTTTGGACCTATTCTCTTAGCGACTTTCAAGTATAAAATATGATATTGTTAAGTATGGTCACCATACTAGACATTAGATCCTCAGAACTCACTCATCGTATAACGGGAAGTTTGTACCCTTTGACCAAATCTCATAACTCCACCCGCACCCACCCAGCCCTCGGCAACCACCACTGTACACTCTGCTTTTAGACATCAGCTTTTTTAGGTTCCACATGTGAGATCACACAGTATTTGTCTTTTTCTGTCTGACTTATGTCAGCTAGACTAATGTCCTTAAGTTTATCCATGTTGTCACAAACAGCAAGATTTCCTTCTGTTTTATGGCTGGATAATATATATACATACATATATATGTAACATATATTAAATATATAGAATATTGTGTGTATATATATATATTATGTGACATTTGATAAAGAAAATGTGACTTTTTTTTAAAGATTTTATTTATTTATTTGACAGAGAGAGAGAGATCATAAGTACGCAGAGAGAGAGGGGCAAGCAGGCTCCCTGCTGAGCAGAGAGCCCGATGTGGGGCTCGATCCCAGGACCCTGAGATCAGGACCTGAGCTGAAGGCAGAGGCTTTAACCCACTGAGCCACCCAGGGGCCCCGAAAATGTGACTTTTTTTATATCTATTCATCCACTGAGTTTTCTTTAAATTTACTTCTATATACCTTCAAAATAAGCCATGAAAAAATTTCTACCAGCACATCAAAGTCTCATCTTATGTAAGGATTATTTTCCAAAATTTAGTTTAGAGCTTAAATCGGGTATGTCACTATAACCCTTTAAATATTTTAAATGATCCATAATGTATTTATATCATTCTTAATTAACCCAGAACAGCCAGTTTTTCCTTCAGTCTGTTGAAAGAGACTGCTATTTGAAACTATGCTATTTTTAATGTTGAGCATGCACTGAAAGACTTGGCTTGATAGCGAGTTTATGTTACATGAGAAATGTATGTCATTAATCACTGGATTCACACTGAGTCCTGAACGCAAACAGTTTGAGTCATGTGAGTTAATTGTGCATAAAGATGGTAAAATCTTGTAGCACAAGCTGCAAAACCCCTCCATTGAGGCTCTTTATTAGAAGAAGGATTGAAGTTTGCAACCTTGAAAAGATGGCAGAGGAGGGACTGGGTATTTTGCAGTGCTGATTTGGGAGAAAAAAAATCCAGGAAAAGTAAACCAGAATCTGACAATTGCACTCATGTGTTTATCGAGGAAGACGAAGTAAGACACAAATGGCTGGTATGCTCTTTAGCATGAAATAATCACGATTGGAACTAAGATAAAATGTTTTCCAAGTAGATATGAAGTTTAATAAATAATCACTTAACATGCCATATCACTTAAAGCCACCCAAGGTTTTTGTTTTCGTTTGTGTCTTTCTCAGGCATCCAAGTTGTTACTCTGTATCTCCGTAAGTCCTCATGATCTCAGGAGGCAAAAGTCAACTCCACATTGGAAAATCAGAAAGACATTAAATCTTTCAATGGTGAAGCAAACAGGATAACATGCCTCTTTGTATTCTTTATAAATATACAATAAAGCAAATGGAATTCATTTCTTTAAACTTCATAGGAAAAGGCAGAGCTGAGTGTTGAGGAAGCAAGTGATGATATCTGGAAATCTGGTGGTACTATTATTATTACTTTGTTATGTAAATAGGTTTTATGTTCTCTTTTACTAATACTACTTTTATTGAACAAAAACTCAGTGGCTTTCACAATTACACCCATGACCACGGTCCCTTTGGCTGAATATTGCCTACATGATCTGAAGGTCTTTAACCTCAAATTTCTGTACTAGAAGTGTTCGGGCACCTAAGCCTCACTGCTGGAGAGGAATTACTATTGGGAGTTATAATATTATTTGAAGGGAAGAGTATTCGATTGCAGAGGATATGTTTGGGAATCACGCATCTGGTGAATGTCAAAACCTCTTGGCCAGGGATGTCTCTGTCGTCAACTAACCCAGAATTTTATGATGAATCAGGAAATATGTATAAAACATTTGATATAGAATAAAATTTCTATGTAAGGACAAAGCTATGAGTCATACAATTCATTTGAAATTTTTAATTCTCTTGGCATAATTTTGTGATTAAAAAGGTACCTCTCTTGCCTCAGTTCCCCACCTTTAAAATGTAGCTAATTCTGATTCTGACTCAACTGAGATCCTTATCAGTGAATAGCAAGAACAACATCAGATGAATGAAAACATTTAAAATACTTGAAACTGATAAATTACTGAACTCCACATCAGAAACTGAAGATGTAATCTGTACTGGCTAATTGAACTTAAATTAAAAAATTAAATTAAATGAAAAATAAAATGAAATACTTGAGACGTTGCTCTAAGTATCTTATATTTAATGCATGTGTCAAAAACAGCTTGGCCATATTTCTGGCTTCCGACGATGTATGCAGTAGAGAGACCCAACTCTTTAAATGGCTTAAGAACCAAAAATGTTTACTTATCTCTTCATAAATAGTCCAGAATGGACAGACACAATATTCTGCTCCATTTGGTCACTTAAGGATTTTGACTACCTTCTTCTTATTTCTCTAGCTTTATCCCTAGGCATTGTTCTCATCGCAGGTATGTGTGTTCTCCCTCCCAGGAAGAGGAAGGAGCATGGAGAAATTGACACGCAGTCCTACAAGTGGCAGGCTATTCACTTCCTCCCGCATGCAGATCTAACACTGGGAAGGAGCAGCACAGCTGACTGGGGATAAAATGGCCAATGGGAGTTGACTGTGGATAAGAAACAAGCATTCAAAAGTAGTACAAAACACCTTATATTTGTTCAGAAAACCACGTAGGGCCCAACTCAGAGTCATTTTTGTTGTGCCTTTGTTGCTGCCTTAGTTCTCTGAAGTGAAAATAGATTATTTTTCCCCAAGTGCAGGTATTCTGAATTTTCTTATCAGAGCTATAAAACTGCTTTCAATATATCTGCAATATATTTTTAAATTCTAGAGGAAAACATGTTTTTTTCCTCACAAAATGAGTCATTTTCTCACTCTAGTTCTTGCAAGTTTGCTCAGTCCTGTACACTTCCTAAATAAACATGTTTATAAAATGTTCAAGCTCTTCATCGCCTAATTGGTCATCCTAAGATGAAGTCAGGCAATGGGAGGTGTCGTTTAAATAATGTTCCCAAACTTTGGTGATGAATATCATATTTCGCCACTACTGTCCTGGTGTTTCTGACTATAAATGGAATACAGTATTTATATGAATTTTAAGCTTTAAATTGGGGGGAGGGTGCTGAAACTTTGGGAAGCCCATACATTTTTGAAAAAGCTTTATTTTAAAAATGCTTATGCTCCTCAAAAAGTGACTGACTTACAATAATAACAGGTTGAATTATTCAAGTACATCAATTTCAATTCAATCCCATGTTGTAATGTTAGTTCAGCTTGACACTATCATGTTAAATCAATAATAATGTGTAGCTGATCTAGCAATATGGTGTAATATCTGAGAGAGCATTGACAGTTTTCCAAAACCTTCCAGATCACATGTCTTTTTAAGATGGTTCTGTTCTCTGAGCTTAACAAGGGCTCTTTTGGCAGACCAGCCATTAGTTTTTAAACTTTCTCCCTAGACTGTTTTCTCCTGCATTTGCTCCAGTGCCTTGGTGCACAGAGGCAGTCAGTATTTATTGCCCTAATGTGTTTTTAGCATTTCTATACTTTTCCCTAAAAAAAGATTTTCTTTATTTTCGAGAGTGGGGGGGACGAGCTAGGATGGGGCAGAGGGAGAAGAACAAGCAGACTCCCCGTTGAGCACGGAGCCCGATACAGGGCTCAATCCCAGGATCCTTACACCACGACCTGAGCTTAAGTTGGACGATTAACGCACGGAGCAACCCAGGCACCCCAAGTATCTGTATGCTTAAGCATTATATCTTATCAACTGAACTGAACTGTAAGCAAATGGAAATCAAAGGTTGATTATTTTTCATCTTTTTTCCCTCCTATATGAAGTTTTATATATAATTACATGTCAATGGGAAACCCTCACAGAGGCACACTGACATATGCATTGTCACGACAAGGTCAAGTTGTGTCTAGACACTAGGGGACAGGACCATCACCCCTATTCTGTTATGGCTTTATTCTCTCACACCCATGAGCATATGTGATTATTTGTTTAATGATTATACTGGAATGTGAGATCCTTGAGATCATCTATATACAAGATATTCCATGTAATTCCAGGTAGTACTGAGGATCTTTGAAGTACATTCATTCATTGAACAGATATTAACTGAGCAGTCACTGCATGCTGGGTACTACATTCAGCAATGGCATATAGGAGTGAACAAGTCAGGCCCAGTTACTGTCCTTAGGACATTTCCCTCATTCCTACCTTATTAGAATCATTCGCATACCACTGTATTTCCACCTGTGAGATGATGAGCTGATTGAGAATTTCTATCTGGACCCAACAGGATTTGGCCCATGGCTGCGGGGGGCAAGAAACTGAACTATTGTTGTTGTTGTATTTAACCGATTTAGCAGACTAATAAAAAACTGCCATTTCAGTAAATTAGCTATTTTTCATTTCTTAGAAGTGTCATATAACCTCCCCATCCTACCCACATGAGAAATGGGTGTTATAATTTACTGCCCAAATAATTTAATAAATGAATGATAATTAACCCTTGTAGAAAGATAGAAATCTGTTTTGATATCAACCTAGAGAAAAGAGAATTTACAATCACACAATCTCACGGGGGATTTCATGGCAATAGAAAGAATGATAGTTTTATGATTTGTACTTCACCACATAATCAGAGATTATAAGAAATTTGTGAGGAAGGAAAATATATAAAACAGCAGGAGAAAAATTAACTCTTATGAATTAGTAAATAGTTATGCAATTTAGCAGTGAAGGAACAAGAGAAAGAGAGTGAGAGAGATTGAGACTTGTCCCATGAACGAATAGAGAATGTGCTTTCTTGTCAAGCACATCTGGACATGGGCACACACCAGGCTATCTAGGATGGTCAATTATGTCCAGAGAATTTACATGAGATAGAGCATACCTTTTCTTTCTATCACAATGTGATAATATTAAATGTGAATAATAAAAAGAGAGCAGGGGGGCGCCTGGGTAGTTCAGTGGGTTAAAGCCTCTGCCTTCGGCTCAGGTCATGATCTCAGGGTCCTGGGATCGAGCCCCTGCATGGGGCTCTCTGCTCAGTGGGGAGCCTGCTGCCCCCTCTCTCTCTGCCTGCCTCTCTGCCTACCTGTGATCTCTCTCTCTGTCAAATAAATAAAAAAAATTTTTTTAAAAATTAAAAAATTAAAAAAATAAAAAGAGAGCAGGAAGAAAATGGAAATTATAAAACACTTAGAACTGAGTGATGATGAAATCACTACATATTAAAATGAACAGTGGGAATTTTTATTTTAGGAAAAAAGAAAAATTAAAGTCTACTGAAAAAAGCGCTGTTCTCAAAAAGTTAGAAAAATAATCATAGAGTAAATACAAATAAAGTGAGAGTGAGGAATAAGTATGCATAAGTAAGTATTAAAGATTAAGATTATAAACAATGGAGAGCACCAACAAAACTCAAAGCCTTTAGCACTTAAAAAGAAAAGGGAACCGGGGCACCTGGGTGGCTCAGTGGGTTAAAGCCTCTGCCTTTGGCTCAGGTCATGATCTCAGGGTCCTGGGATCGAGCCCCGCATAGGGCTCTCTGCTCAGCGGGGAGCCTGCTTCCCCCTCTCTCTCTCTGCCTGCCTCTCTGCCTACTTGTAATCTCTGTCAAATAAATAAATAAAATCTTTAAAAAAAAAAAAAGAAAAGGGAATCTCCTGAGAAGATATTTCTAGAAAAAAGTGAAGTAAAAATAAACATTAGCAAATAAATGTAAAAAATATAGATATGCTAGAATATTAAGTATGAAAATATTATAAAAATCAAAATATAAATAACCAAATATAAGAAAAAGTAGAAAATTTCACTAAGTCAATAAATTCTATATGTTTACTATGTGGTCCTCCTTTCAAAATAGGCAGAACATTCAAAAAGTTTTAAAGTTCTGTTTTTACAAATGTTCAAGAAACAGACAATTCTAATCCAACAAAACCCTTTCAGGGAAGGAAGAGAAGAAAAGAGGCTAAAATAACCTTGAGAATAACACTTGACAAGGCCAGTACAATAAATAAAAATTATAGACCTATCTCATTAATTAGAATACATATAATAAACCTCAATAAAATATTGATAAATTGAAAGCAATGCATAAAATATATGATGCATCATAATAAAGTAATGTTTAACCCAGCATCATGAAAATGGTTTCATTAGAAAATCAATTACTATAATTTAAAATTCAATGCCCATTCATGAGAAAGCTATTAGAGAACTAGGAATATAAAAAAGGTTCTTTATTTCATAAATCATCTCCTTCAGAAAGTTATAACAAACATCATATTTAGTCTTATAACTGTACTTTTTAAAAGATTTATTTATTTATTTATTTGAGAGAGAGAGAGAGAGAGAGAGAGAGAGAGAGAGCAGGAGGAGAGAACCACATTCAGACAATGCACTGAGTGTGGAGCCAGAAGTGGGGCTTGATCTTAAAACCCTGAGATCATGACCTGAGCAGAAACTAAGACTTAGGCGCTTAACTGACTGAGCCACACAGGTGCCTCTAGTGTTCTAACTTTAAAATCTATCATTTACAGGTGAGGATCAAGTCAAGAATGCCTTCTATCATCCCTACAATTCATTTAGTATTAGACATCTTAGTTCATTAAATAAGACATGGAAAAGAAATATTATATAATGCTTATTAAAAAAACAAGAAAATGGTAGCAATTTATACATGACTTGATTGTCTCTATAAGAAAATCTAAGAACAAATGTAGAACTATTAGAATTAATAACAAATCTATTATGTTTGTTGTATGCAAGAAGATAATCATAATTAATACTATTTCCATATACCTGAACCACCAATTAGAAATTGTCATTAAAAATTCTCCATTCAGGGGCGCCTGGCTGGCTCAGTGGGTTAAAGCCTCTGCCTTCGGGTCAGGTCATAATCTCAGGGTCCTGGGACTGAGCCCTGCATCTGGCTCTCTGCTCAGCAGGGGCCTGCTTCCCCCTCTCTGCCTGCCTCTCTGCCTACTTGTGATCTCTTTCTCTCTGTCAAATAAATAAAAATAAAATCTTAAAAAAAAAAAAATTCTCCATTCACTAGTGCCTGGTGGCACAGTCGGTTGAGTGTCTGGCTCTTGGCTTCAGCTGAGTCATGATCTGAAGGTGGTGAGACTAAACTAAGCACTGAGTCAGACTCAGTCCTCAGCAGGGAGTCTGATTCTCTCCTTCTTCTCCCTCTAACCCTACACAACCCACGCCCCCACTTGTGTGCGCTCCCACTCTCTCTCTCAAAATTAAATAAATAACTCTTTAAAATAAAAAAATAAATAAATCTTAGGAAAAAAGGCACCCTGAAAAATTGACCTTAAAAATAAGGATTTTAGCATGTTAGTGAATAAAAAGTCTCAATATCTCATACTAATGTCAATTCCCTGGAAAATTGTGGAGAGAGTATAATGTTCTTGGAACAAAATTCCAGACAGGATTTAATGGAATCTTACAAGCTGAGCTTAACATACAATGAAAATACTAAGAATAATTGATACAATTGTGAAGATAATACATGAGATGGGAGAGCTTGCCCTAAGAAATATGAAGACACTGAAGAGGAAAAATCAGGGGTGCCTGGCTGGCTAAGTCTAAAGAGTATACAACCGTCGATATCAGGATTGTAATTTGAGCCCCATGTTGGTTTAGAGATTACTTAAAAAATAAAATTGTTTAAAAAAAAAAAGAGCAAAAATCATTAAAAGTATATGATTTGTCACATGAACAATCAAATGAACCAATGGAAATAATATAAACTTCCTTAACTGATTCATGTATATATAAAAGAAGTGTCATTGAATAATGGTATTGATACTATTGCTATTATTACTACTTTTGGGTTCAAATCGTGGCTCCAACACTTACTAATTTTGTGACCCTGGAGAAAATAGTTGACATTTCTTTACATCAATTTCTTTATTTGTATAATGGAAAAAATAATACCTTCCTTATGCAAGTGTTGTGAGGAATATATAATATAATATAAATAGAATGAATAACTAAGACATAATACATGTACAATGATTCTTAGCTCTTACATGAGTATTTGGTATGTGGCAGGATTGGCATTGGAAATTAGTTGTGAAAAGATGGATTATAAATCAAATTCTGCTGGAAAAATTTGCAATCAATGTAAAAACATAAAACAAGATGTAAAAAATAACACCATATCTCTTCATAAACTTGAAAAAAAAAACCAAAACCTTCGAACAAATGTAGGAGAAGTCGTAGGAGAATATCTTAAATGTGTGCCTGGGCAGGGAAAGACCTATAAACAAGATATAGAAGGTACAAGTCTAGGGCGCCTGGGTGGCTCAGAGGGTAAAGCCTCTGCCTTCGGCTCAGGTCATGATCTCAGGGTCCTGGGATCCAGCCCCACATTGGGCTCTCTGCTCAGCGGGGAGCCTGCTTCCCCCTCTCTCTCTGCCTGCCTCTGCCTACTTGTGATCTCTCTCTCTCTGTCAAATAAATAAATAAAATCTTAAAAAAAAAAAAAAAGTACAAGTCAAAATAAAAGAATAATAATTTGATACCAAAATTGAAATTTTCTATAAGACAAAAGACCTCATAAAATAAGTTCAATTATAAGCATTGACATAGAAAAGATGTAATTGAAAATAATGAATATCCATAATATATAAAGAATTAATATGAAGCAATATGAAAAAGTCTAATGAGCTGGTAGAAGCATAGCCAAAGACTAGGAACAGGTAATTCATAGAAGAAACACAAAAGGTCAATAACTAGGAAATAGGAAGAAATTTGTTAATATACATAAAACTAAAAAACTAAGAAATAATATATCTCCTACCCTTCAATGCGGAAAAGTTTAAAAAGCATGACAATGTCAAGTTTGCAGAAGGAAATGAACAAAACAGACTCTCTTACACTGCTGGTGGGCATATCTAAAGAGCCTTTTGCCAATAACTAATAAAATTGAAGATATAAATACCCTAAGAATCACCAATTCCACTCCCTGCTACATCGGCCCTCTCCCCCCAGAAAAGAAAGTATATCACAACTTTTATGGCCTGAATTGTTTTCCCCCAAAATGCATATGCTGTAGTCCTAAGCTGAATAACTTCAGAATGTGACCATATTTGGATAAAGGACTTTAAAGAGGTGATTATGTTAAAATGACGTGGGCCTTAATTCAACCTGATCTGTTGTCCTTATTTTTTTTTAAGATTTTATTTATTTATTTATTTATTTATTTATTTATTTATTTATTTATTTGAGAGAGAGAGAGAGAGAGAGAGAGAATGCATAAGCAGGCAGAGGGGCAGAGAGAGAGGGAAAAGCAAGCTCCTCAGTGACCAGAGAACCCAACACGGGGCTCCACACCATGAACCTGGGATCATGACCTGAGTAGAAACTAGACGCTTAACCTACTGAGCCACACAGGCACCCCTCCTGTTGTCCTTATAAGAAGAGGAATTTTAGGGATGCCTGGGTGGCTCAGTTGGTTAAGCATCTGCCTTTGCTCTGGTCATGGTCTCCTTGCTTGTTGGGGAGCCTGCTTCTCCCTCTGCCTACCAATCCCCCTGCTTGTACACTCTCTCTCTGACAAATGAACAAATAAAATCTTAAAAAAAAGAAGAGGAATTTTGGATGCTGTGAGAAGGCAGCCATCTGCAAGCCAAAGAAAGAGGCCTCAGGAGAAATCAAACCTGCTGAAACTCTGATCTTAGTCTTCATGACTCCAGATGAGTGAGAAAACACTTCTTTGTTGTTTAAGTTACCCAGTCTACAGTGCAGGAATACCTCAGAGACATTGTGGGTTCAGATCCAAGCCACCGTAATAAAACAAGTATCACAATAATGCAAGTCAAATGGACTTTGAGATTTCCCAGTGCATATAAAAGTTATGTGGACACAGGGCACCTGGGTGGCTCAGTTGGTTAAGGATCTGACTCTTGATTTTGGCTCAGGTCATGATCTGAGGGTGGTGAGATCAAGCCCTGCATTGGGCTCCATGCTCAGCACGGAGTCTGCTTGGGATTCTAAACTGTACTACTCCTCCACCTGCTTGCATGTGCTTTCTCTCCCTAATAAATAAAACATTTTTAAAAAAAGTTATGCTGACACTATGCAATAGGCCATCAAGTGTACAACAGTACTCTATCTGAAAGAACAATGCACATAGCTTAATTTAAAAATACTATCTTGCTAAAAATTCCTAACCATCACCTGAGCTTTGAGTCATAATCCCTGATCACAGATAGCCATAACAAATTAATAATAATGAAAAGTATGAAACATGCTGATAATTGTCAAAATCTGACACAGAAACACAAAAGTGAGTAAATGCTGTTGGAAAAATAGTGCTAATAGACCTGCTCAATGCAGGGTTGCCACAAACCTTTAACCTTTATTAAAAAATGAAATATCTACAAAGTACAATAAAGCAAAGCACAATAAAATGAGATAGGTCTGTATTTTCTAGTGGCACCTCTAGCAAATTAATACAACATCTATCACAGGTGCACAAAGCCATATATACAAGAATTTTTGCAATGAGAAAAAGGAAACAACTATTCATCAATAAAGGGATCGATGAAAGAATAAATTAATTCTGAGAGGCACTGATGCCTACTGGTTAAGAATCTAGTCCTTGCGTTTTCCGAAAAAGACATCCAGATGGCCAAGAGAAGCAGGAAAAGATGCTCAACATCGCTCATCATCAGGGAGATACAAATCAAAACAACAAAGAGTTACCACCTCACACCTGTCAGAATGGACTGAACCAACAATAGAGGACATAACAAGTGTTGACAAGGATTTGGGAGAAAGAGGAACCACTGGGCACTGTTGTTGGGAATGTAAAGTTGTAGGGCCACTGTGGAAAACAGTGTGGCGGTTCCTCAAAAAATTACAAATGAACTACCTTATGATCCTGCAATTGCACTACTGGGTATTTACCCAAAGAATATAAAAATACTAATTGAAAGAGATACTTGCACCCCCAATGTGTATAGCGGCATTACCTACAATAGCCAAACTATGTAAACAGAGCCAAGTATTCACCAATGTGGAATGGATAACAAAGAGGTGGTATATATGTGTGCAATGGAGTATTACTCAGCCATGAAAAATAATGAAATCTTGCCGTTTGCAATGACATGGATGGAGCTAGAGAGTATTCTGCTAGGCAAAATAAATCAGCCAGGAAAGACAAATACCATATGATTTCACTCATATGTGGAATTTAAGAAACAAAACAAACAAGCAAAGGGGAAAAAAAAAAAGAGGGAAACCAAAAAATAGACCCTTACTTATAAAGAAAACACTGCTGGTTCCCAGAGGGGAGGCAGGTGGGGGGATGGGTGCAATAGATGCTGAGGATTAAGGAGCACACTTGTGATGAGCACCAGCGATGTACAGAAGTGTTCAATCTCTGTATTATACCCCTGAAACTAATATTACACAGCATGTTAACAAACCAGAATTTAAATTTAAATAAAAAGTTAAAAAAAAAAAGGAAACTAGTCTTTGGAGCCTAGTATAAATGCTAACTGCCACTTGTATAAACTTGGTACAGGTTTTTTGCGCTCTCTATGCCTCAGTCCTCATTTGTATAATGGGTATAACACATCTTCCTCAGATGGGTGATTTGAGTGTAAAATGTTAATACTGTCTAACATCTTATAAGCCCAATGTGAATGTGAATATTATTAGTAAAATTATATATATATATGTGGATATATATCCATATCTATCTATATCTATCTATATATATATATCGGGTTTTTTTTTAAGATTTTATTAATTTATTTGTCAGAGAGAGAGAGCACGTGTGAGTGCACAAGCAGAGAGGCAGGCTCCCCAACGAGTAGGAACCCGATTCAGGACTCCATCCCACAACCCTGGGATCATGACCTGAGTCGAAGGCAGATGCTAAACCAATTGAGCCGCCCAGGCGTCCCAGTAAACTATTATGTTTATGTAAGACACAATCCTATAGAAAGGTCACAATGAGTAACATGAGACCTATCTTTCTGCAATGTTTTATTTTATTAGAAAAAGTTCTAACTCAAATATTGCAAAAGCTTTACATTTGAGTGACAGTTAAATGGGTTTTTGTAATATTATCCTCTGTACTTTTCTGCCTGTTTAAAATACATTATAACTATAAAAACACAAAGTCAATTCAAAGATTTAGAATGTCTAAGAGGTAATAACTTAAGAGTTATGTTGAAATGGTGAAACAACCAGAATTATTAAATACCCACTTTGTAATGTGGAGCTGGGGCTCAGTTCTGCAAAGCTATATCCAGAGTTCCAGAAGCCATTTGAGGCACTTGAGCGGTCTGAACGAAGCATAGAGAAAGCACCAGACAAAAAGCATTATCTATTGGGCCAGAAACAGGCACTGGATTCAAAGTTGATAGATCCAGCACTTTACTCCCCGTAAAGAAAAAAATAAAAAGGAAAAAAAATGGCTTTCACCTCCTCAAGGATCCTGAAGTGAAATTTACTCCGTTTCAATGATGAATAATTGGAGTATCTGTTTCCTTAACAAATGGATGAAGGTTGGGGAAACATCAAAATGCAAATGTGACGTGGGGTGGGGGAACTGAGGAGGAAATTCTATTGCTCTGGAAAAAGTGTGAGTTGAGGAGACAGAAAGTATACCCATGGTCCAGGCAGGTATTTGGCTATATTTATTTCATCTTCTAATTAATCGGACACTTTTTCCAACTCAGCACCTTTTTGCATTATCTATTTTAAAAATAGCATGCATTATTTTGAGTATCACTGTCATAAGATTCTTTTTATTTTGGAGATACATGGCCTCCATTTTGCAATCACTCTTAAGACTATGCAGTTTATCACCATTATTAAATATTTTATGTTATATTTCATGCACTTCTATAGACCTTTGAAGCTAATAGTTTAACTAGTGCCTGCTGATAGAATCCATTATAAAGAAAGCTCATGAATTTATGAAGGAACATGCACATACCATTTCAGCAATTGGGGAAAATCAGGAGGAAGGATGGTGAAAATAAATGAATCATATTTTGGTCACACTGAAGTAACCTTTTGGACCACGCTCTTTCATGTTGGCAAGGCCCCAGTGCCAAGTGAATTTCATTCTTCAAAGAAATAGTTATATCAACCATAAAATCCCTTTTAGTGTTCTCAAGATTGGAGCAGGGATGGAATGTAGATAACTTCCACTTCAGCACTGATACTTCGAGATACCATTACATAATCTATATTCTAGAATATGCATGAAGGCAGAAAATGCATCAGTGATTGACGTTTGACAATTTATACATTTTCCCAAAAGCAGAGGAGAGCAAAATCTGCTTGATCATTGCTTTTGCTCTGACCTCAGCTCCTGGCAGGCATGGAGACCCTCTTTCCCAGAAAGTGAATTGATGGCTGGCAAAATTGAGTCCTTTGACTTCAGTAACTGGTTGTGCTCAACTTAGAGTCAAAGGACAATAGAAATATTCTCTCAAACCTCTCCTCCAAAGAACACAGAAGAATTGTGGCCATTGAAATGATAGGGTTTTATAGATGGAATTCACATTGACTTTCTGAGCAGAATGAGTTCATGATGCGAGGCATTTTTGCACAATGTTCCTTACATCTGGAACATATTTGTATTTCCTTCCATGTTAATTTGTTCAAATTCTACAGTTTTGATAAACCACCTGCCTAGAAAGGATTTCTAGGTCCCTGCCTATTTCCCCTTCTCTGACATCCCTGTCCCCCTACTTGCAAAAGAAAAAGGAAGAAGAGAGGGAAGAGGAAGAAAGGGCGCAGAAGAGGAGAAGGCAAAGAACAGCAATGGAATGAAATAGCTTTTATTTACTGAGCAGCTATTGTGTTGAAGGTGGGCTTCATACCCATGATCTAATTAGATTATCCCAATAACTCTCTCAGAAAGGAAGTATTATTACTATTTACACAGAAGCAGACAAGCTCATCTTAGATGTTAACCATCCAAGGTCATTCATCTAATAATGAGTGGGATCTGAATTCAAATTCCAGGTCTGTTTGCGTCCACTGCATTCCACTGCTTTCCTATGAGCTTCCTGAGGGCAGGGACTCTGTCCAACTCATCTCTGTTTTATCTGTAATATTGCAAGAATAAGAACTGAATACTTTTATTTTTTTGGCTAATTATATGCATGCATGTTAGAGAGCAAGGGGAAGTAAGATATTACTTTCAGTATAAAAAAATTGCAAGCTGAAAAAGGCTATACTACATATGAATATTCTTTGTCTAATAGTAAAGATAGCATTAATAATTTTCATCTTTATAACCTTTTCCAGTTTCAGAAAATGTTCATATAGTGTAAAAGACATGAAAAGTTCAAAAGGTAGACCATGAGTGCAATTTTAATTATTACTGTAACAATAGCTAAAGAGTACATAGACTATACAATATATACTTAAAAATACCTTATTAAAATAATTTGCCTTGACATTGAAAAAATAAGTTTTATATGTTAGGCTTCCAGGTATTCAAATTGATATTAAGAGCTGTCTGAAATACTCAACACCTTTAAACTCTGTAAAGTAACTTTATCAAAAGGGTTCAGTACTAGCATTGAGAATGTCCACAATTAGGCCACCAGGATGAAATATTACGAAAGTATGCCAAGACAGAATTGAAGGATGTCAAATGGAAAACCACACTTTTCATTCCCCAAGGACAATAATTCTCACTCTGTGTTAAAATCAAAGAAAATTTCTCACTCGATCCTTAGAATCCTTTGTCCAGTTTTTGCCTCCAAAGGTAAAAACAGCTCTTCAGTCGATAGTAGGAAAAAGGAACACAAAGTTCTATTGCTGATTTCATAACCTTGGCACACATAGGTGACCAGATTTGCTGATATAGTGTGCGGTAT
Source organism: Potos flavus (assembly GCA_028534135.1). Lineage (NCBI taxonomy): Eukaryota > Metazoa > Chordata > Mammalia > Carnivora > Procyonidae > Potos > Potos flavus. The sequence goes on along the minus strand of CM052901.1, from coordinate 8,962,275 downwards.
CTTAAATTGTTAATTTATTGAATCTTATTCTTTTTTTTTTTAAGATTTTATTTATTTATTTGACAGAGAGAGTAGGCAGAGAGGCAGGCAGAGAGAGAGGGGGAAGCAGCCTCCCCGCTGAGCAGAGCCCGATGCGGGGCTCGATGCGGGGCTCGATGCGGGGCTCGATCCCAGGACCCTGAGATCATGACCTGAGCTGAAGGCAGAGGCTTTAACCCACTGAGCCACCCAGGCGCCCCTTGAATCCTATTCTTTAAGAGCTACGGAAGACATTCCTACTGTGTTGTGTTTCTAAAAAATAGTCAAACATAGACGACTTACATTTAATGGTCAAGAATGCCAATATTTTAGTGGCTAACCTGATATTATCTGTTCTGATATGGTGTGGCAAGTTTCACTTTTTAAACTGAAGAAAGAAAGGAAACGTGACACAATTGAAATGAGAAAAATGCGTGGCACGCACTATCACCATTTAAGACAACAATATCAGCAAAGACAATTTAGATAAGAACCACTGAAAGGGGATAAAATACAAGGAACATTTTTAAGAGCTACTACAAAGACTTTTGCTGGGGGTTTTAGAACAAGGAAACAGATGGGGAAAATAATTGTCTAATGTTTATGTTAATGTAGCATAAAACCCCAATTATCTAGGCTGCTTAGGGAATCAGGTGTTTGGCTTAATTTTTTTGGTTAGCTGAGTTACTTTAAACCCAATAGTATCTCAGCCATTGTTGAAAATTGTTCCAAAGAGGCTGAATACCGCCTAGGGATGATAAATTGCATTTTTCTTTGTAGACCTTGAAGTGCTTTAATGTGGATTATTCCTTGTGGATCTTGCAATATTCTTCAAGGTTATCCATTCTGATTGGGAAGTGCTATAATGGTAGACATGGACTCGTGGGTGAACCTTGGATACAATGGAATAATTTTTTTAAAAATAAATATACAAAGTAAATTTCTTTTGCATTGATTTCCCTCCTTCTTTTCAAGCATTGCACTCCTGTGCAGGCAGTAAAGGACATAATTTGGAGGTTCTTAGGGATTCTCCTGACTCCTAAAATGTTCTCAGCCACTGATCACCATTTGAGATGTAGTCATTTGAAAGTATAAATTAATCACCTTAAAATACAATTATCTCTGAAAAGGCTGAAAATTGATTTATTTATACCATAGTTTAAATTAATCTGATCAAACTGTTTTCTATCAGATAGCTACCTGAGTTCTATAAACAGATGGAATGGGACTTTTAATTATGAAAGGAATTTTAGAGCATATAGGATTTCCACGGAATCGTGCAATGCCTTCATAATAATTAATGAAAGGAAAACCTTACCCTTATTTAGAAGTGTTTTTAAACTCATTATTAAAGTTGCCAGTGTTAAATTGATCACACTATTTCGTGATTGCCCCTTTTACTCAACATTATCCTTTAAAATACTACATATTCTATGACGGCAGGGAGCGTCTCCTTCATAGTACTCATCATACTCATATGGCTATTTAATTAATAAGTGAAGTAGGCTTTATCATTATATTCACGATGCCTAGGATAGTCCCTGACATAGAGGAGACGTTCAAAAAGTATTTGTTGAAAGAATAAATGTATTAATAATGTGAAAATATTTTTGAATAGTAAACAGATAGAAGGGATTTTTATAAATAGCAGTTGGCATTATTATTATTATTATTATTTCAAAAGTACTCTGAATATTTATAAAGGATGAAATTGAGGTTCAGAGGTATTACATATATTCACAAGACCCTGGACTTCTTCATAAAATTTTTCAGGGATGCCTGTGTGGCTCAGTCAGTTAAGCACCTGCCTTCGGCTCAGGTCATGATCCTGGGGTTCTGGAATTGAATCCCGAGTCAGGCTCCTTGCTCAGCAGGGAGCCTGCTTCTCCCCCTGCTTATGCTCTCTCTCTCTCTGACAATCAAATAAATAAAATCTTTAAAAGAAATTGTTCTCATAATCTGTTACTGAATAATGTTTATTGTTAGTCTACGCTCCAGAGGCCAGTGTAGTTTCAATTATGCTATATCCTAGAACCTACCTGCGTACCTACCATAAGTTATTTCTTGACAAATATCAGTTGAATAAACCAATGATTAAAATTTCACTGATAGCATTAATCATCTTGTACAAGTTGTAAAAGAAAAGGGGAGGAATGTTTCGGGATATGCCATGTGTTCATGATTAAAATGTCCATTTACAAATGACACTTTAATTCCATCCAATGTCATGCAACAACCACTTAACTGGATTTCGGAGATGGTACTTTGTCTACAGGATATGGTGAAGAGGAGATAGAACAATTTACATGAAATTAATAACAAACGTGAATTTGAGCTATATTGAAAGGTGTATCCTATACTTCAGAATATTTCAGCATTAATTTTACTCTGTACAACAAAATGGATTTCTCACAGGAGCCTAATAGACATTTTATAATATATAAAAATATGGCATATCTGTATGGTATATACCATATTTATATATATTTACATAACCTATATTTACATATTTACATAACCTGTAACCTCACCATCTTATAGTATATATTGTCTAATAGATTGGGCCCATTAAACATGCAACAAACTCTGATCACCAATTGTCACCTAGGCAGCGCCCTTGGCTTTAAAGGCCAAACTGGATAACCCACAGGCCTTGTTCTCAAGCAGATTACAGTCTACTGAAAAAGACAGATGAATACACAAATGCAGTGATGCAATGTATGGTATAATAGATGTGTGTGTAAACTATTTGGGGACTGATTCATTCTTCTTGAGTGGGGTGAAGTGAATGGAGATGGTAAAAGAAATTGAGAGAGAGGAGGTGTTATTTATACTGGACTTTGAAGGATGAGTAAGAGAATTGTACAGATATTCATCAAAGGAGTGACAGTGCTGTGTATTTGGAAGAGTTATAGGAGATTACGGCATATATACCATAGCCAAGTTTTGAAGGGCCTTTTATATCAAGCTATGAAGTTTGAACTTCATCCAAAGGCTAGTGGTGAGCTCCTACGTGTGTAGAAGCTGAAGACTAACAGGGGCAAAATGTTTTGGTCTGATCACTCTGAGAGTGTGGATGATGGTTTGGGATAGAAGGGCAAAAACTGGATGGAAGAGAGGTCAGTACCGAGGATATTTTAATAATTCAAGTGAGAGATGACAAGAATTGAAATTAGGGAAGTGGCAGGGATGATAAAGAGGAAAAGAGAAATGAAAGATATGAGCGTTTTCATGTTTTGGGGAATGGTTTTATTGGTTTCACGAGGGTCAGCTCACATTATATTCTAAATTCTGTGTTATACTACCTTTTTCTTTAACTTCAATAAACATTATTAACAGTTGACTGATATACAAGATTCTGCGCTTGCCTCCAGGTAAATAGGCCAAAAAGGTACACTTTGCCCTCAAAGAGCTCACAGTCCTCTGGTGATAAATAAATGGTATTCAGTACAGTGGTTACTATAATAGCTTACTTTAAGTTATGGGATACGTAAAATATAATGATTTGAATATGTCAAAAAGAAGATGCTGAAACTCCAGGAGTCTTTCAGGGAGAAGTCAAGAATGGCTTTCCGTATAGTTGGTATGCAGAAGGAATGAAATAGATGAAAATCTGGCGCATATTTTAAGAGTCTTGTATGCCACGCTCAGGAACAGGGGTTTATTTTTGCTAAATTGTTACAAAAACCTGATTGCTTTTAAGCAAAAGACAGACTAGATCAGCTCTGGTTTTCAAAAGGTTTTCAGGGCAGCATGTAGAGATCAGACTGGAGCGGTACAATCCTAGAAACCAGGAGACCAGTTAGGAAACCATTTTGGTAGTTCCAGAGAGAGACAATGAAGCCTAGGATAGGACCACAGCAGTGAGGATAGAGAGGGGAGGATGAATTAGGTAAGTAGGAAGTAAAAGGTATTGGACTTGATATGGTACATGAGGGAGAAGGAAAATTCTAGACTGGCTCCTACTGATGTCGGAAACAAAGGCAAAAGGAAACTAGTTTCGGTTAAAATCTCCTTATAGCTTGCAGCCCACTGATAGATAACCTGAAACACGCAGAGTGTGTGACCATCCTCAAGGAACTTATGGCCACCTTAGTGTCTTCATGTTTAAAAGCAACCTCATCTCGGCAGCAGCTGGCCCCTCAAGGTCCTGAAAGCCTTGGTTCCCGATTCCTTGGAGACCTGCGCTATCCCAGCCCCACTAATTAAAAAGTAGACCGTCAGTCACCGCTCACGATCCCAGTGCAACTTGGACGCTTAACCAATTCAGCCACCCAGGTGCCTCCTTCAGTACTATTTCTAAGTAGCATCATGATTGTGACACCCAAACTGAATTTTCAATCTAAACAAAACTATAAGTAGCACCAGAAACAATTCATTGTAATTGATAGACACAGAATGAGAAGAAAATATTTTTCATATATGTATTTGTTGAAATCAGCTTCCTCATTATCTGTCAAACAGTTCGGGGTAAGATAAGTAAAATAACGGGGCCACCTGTAGAAAGTCTTACACATATTACATACAAAATGTAGTTGACATGCTAACATTAAAAATATCTACCACCAGCTGGTTCTTAAAGTACTGCATGCATGACAAAATAGCCTATCATATATTTACCCTGAAGCTACAAATGTAGTGATCCGCAGCAGTGTCCACAATCCCCAAACTATGGAAAGAGCCCAGATGTCCACTGACAGATGAATGGATAAAGAAGATGTGAGGGATGTGTGTTTGTGTGTAGTCGTCCACACACACACTGGAATACTAGTTTGATACAGCCATCAAAACAAAATGAAATTTTGTCATTTGCAATGATATGGATGGAACTAGAGGGGTTTATGCTAAGCAAAATAAGTCAATCAGAGAAAGACAATTATCATATGATCTCACTGATATGTGGAATTTTTTTAAAAGATTTTATTTATTCATCAGAGAGAGTGCACACGCACAGGCAGGGGGAGGGGCAGAGGGAAAAGCAGGTTTGCCACTGAGCAAGAAGCCAGACGCGGGACTCAATCCCAGGACCCTGGGATCATGACCTGAGCCAAAGGCAGTCTCTTAACCGACTGAGCCACCCAGGCATCCCTGATATGTGGATTTAAGAAACAAAACAGAGGAACATAGGGGAAGAGAAGAAAAAATGGAACAAGATGAAACCAGAGAGGGAGACAAACCATAAGAGATTTTTAACCATAGGAAACAAACTGAAGGTTGCTAGAGGCGAGGTGGGTGGGGGGATAGGGTAACTGGGTGATGGCACCTGATATAATGAGCACTGGGTGTTATATGCAACTGATGAATCACTAAATTCTACCCCTGAAACTAATAATACACTTTATGTTAACTAAATTGAATTTAAATTTAGAAAAAATGTTTAAAAGAAGTAGAATACCATAGCAGAGAGATTCAGAGATCTGAAGCAGACTTCTCTGTGTTGCAGTCAAGTACTTTGCAGTTGCTTATGGCCGGGTTTGGTGATGAGTCTGAGCCTTTGGCAAGTTATTTAGCCATTATGAGCTTGATTTTCCACATATACAAATCAAGATTGATGGTGGCATTTTATTTCTAGGATTCCTCTGATGATCAACCTATTTTGCCTACATGAAGGTTTGCTAACACAACTGAAACAGCAGTAAATGAGAAGATTTTATTATTTCTTATTGTGAAGAAAATTAATATATGAAACAAGAAAGACTGAAGCAAAGAGAGAAAAGGGAAAGAAAAATGAAAAAGAAAAGGAGAAACAAAGGGAAAAGAAGAGAGATAGACAGATAGAGGGATAGATGGATGGAGAAAGAAAATAAATGAATAGAACAAAGAGAAGAGGCACAGTAAGCACATGACTTTAGGGTGACCCAGAGCATTTGAAATGTTTTCCCTGACAGGACAGCATTAGAAAGCTGCTTAAAACTGCCCATACAAATGGAAAGTATTTATGCTTTTTTCTAGGAGCATAAGAAAATCTCTTGGGGGTAGGTGTCTTGCTGTCCCATAAAGAGGAGCACTGAGGCCTAAGAAAAATGGGAAAGCCTAGTTCTCCAAACATTGAAATGAGGGAAGGACATGGCCTGGGCACCTGGATGTCCCCTAGGTAACAGGGGGATGCAGTGTCGCAAGGGAAAGGTTGTTGCCGTGGCAGTTCCCTTGCTGCTGGGCAGTGGGGAATTCAGAGTGGGCATAAGGCAAAGGATTCTGGAGGTGAGGAGGGGTGGAAATCAGACTTCCAGGACTCAGAAAGTACTTTGTGTAGCCGAATAGGATTTACTTATCTTAAATTCTCTATGGCCTGAATATAACACAAACATTATTGATGATTAAAAATTAAAAACTGGGGGCACCTGGGTGGCTCCGTGGGTTAAAGCCTCTGCCTTCGCCTCAGGTCATGATGTCAGGGTCCTGGGATCGAGCCCCGCATCAGGCTCTCTGCTCAGCGGGGAGCCTTCTTCCCCATCTCTCTCTGCCTGTCTCTCTGCCTACTTGTGATCTCTCTCCTCTCTGTCAAATAAATAAATAAAATCTTAAAAAAAAAAATTAAAAACTGAAGATGTGAAAATCTAGAGAGCTGAGAGAGAGAGAGGAGGAGGAGGAGGAGGAGGAGGAAGAGGAGGAGGAGGAAGAAGAGAAAAACTAATATACTTGGATATTAGTCCAAAATCCTAAGCATTGAATAAGCTTTCTCCATTTCCTTTAGCTTCCAATCAAGATCTTGTCTTGGGGAGCTTTCATATCCTCCACCAATACTCTTTAATCCAGTCTTTTCAATAATTTTCTAAGAACTATTCAGTTGGATTTCATTATATGAGCAAAGCATACTGATTACATTCTCTAGTGGGTATCTCCCCTCCCTACCCCCAGGCAGCTAGACCCACTGGTGTCTGAAATCAACAAGTGCTTGTCTCTCTTGGCTTCTTTATTTGGTATCCAATTCGGTATGGTCCAAATGCTGACAATTGTGCCACGTGGATAAGGTCATCAAGTGCAGGTTATACTGGAAGTGTCTTTGGAAGACAGGGTCACCAAAATGCCTGAACTGGGATGCAAGGACACTAGAATTCCAAGCAAGTATTTGGTGATTCTCCCTTTCCACTGTGCTGTTTCATTCCAAATTATACTGAGTTAATTTGCCAAGCACTTATTCAGACACTAGCAGAGATATTACACAAATATTATTTCTACTCTTTAAACAGGATTCCAACAAATACTGAGCCCCTATCATGGGCATGCTAGTGTCATTAGATGCCGGCCCTAGAGGAAGGGGAGAGTGACCAAGGCTGGCAAGAGGTACAACTATTGATAAGGTTAAGAAGCTTATAGGGAAATATAACACTGTATGTTAACTATGCTGGAATTTAAAAAATAATAAATTTTTTAAAATTTTAGAAAAAGAAACTTATGGGGGGGGAAAGTTATAAGTAGGCATCTTAGATAAGTTAGGAGCACTCATCAAATTTCAACTGAGAATCTGTAATTTTTAAACCAGCAGTGGAAGATAGGGAAGGAATAAAGAAACTAAAGTGGAAAAAACAATTACTGAGCAAAGAAATCATTAAATGGGTAGGTAAATTTCAATCAACACTGACTGCCTAAACAATAACAACCATGTTTAATTTGAAGAATTCAAATATAGAACTTAAGTATTAGAACAGAATAAATTGGAAAAGAACTAAGCATCAGAAAAGAAAATTTAAAAGACAGGAAGAGAAGCTTGTGATTATAGTGTTCTAAAGGCTTTTTACTTTTTTCAGAATAAAGTAGTAATGGTCAGCATTAGAATTTAAGTATTAATGTTAATATATTAAGGGCAACTGTTAAAAGTGTATAAGTAGACAGTGTAACTTCCAAAAGCTGAAACAGTAGAGAAAATGAAATATAAGAAATTCTCAAGCCATCCATTTATAAAATGAAGGAAGGAGAAATTATAAAAAGTGTTTTTAAAAAATCAAATAGAAAGCACAAGCTAAGATCAGGGGAATGAGTCCAGTAAGCTAGCAATCAGAATAAATGCCAAAAGACTACCAAAGGGGTTCAGAACAGGTCCCTCCCCCATCCCCAAGAAAGTTCTACTTTGACATATGGATTCTTTTTAGCTGAAGGTACTTGAGACCCTGGGAGCTCAAGGGAAACTTTGGTCCCTTCCTTAACCACACAGAAGAATGGAAACTGGGGGTCTTTCCCAGAATAAAGGTTATTAGCAGAGATAAATTTTATCTGAGCAACCAATCTGTATGGCAGGGCAAACATCTACTCTTCTTACTGCCCTATGAAGTGCATTCCTTTCATCTGAAATCCCAGGCCCCACCACCTTCTCCTTAATTCAGAATGACTATATACCTCATTTTGCCCGACTGTTTGGAATTTCCACATCTACATGAATTTCCCGGGTGTCCACCTATTAAATTTGATTTTCTCCTGTCAATCTGTCTCATGTCAACTTGATTCTTAGTCCATGTAGAAGGGTCTTTGAGGGGTCAGAAATTCTTGTTCCCTGACATTACACTTCTAGATAAAAGACAAAACTTTTCAAGCTACATTTCAAACTTCAGCTATAGGAGTACCTGGCTGCCTAGGTCAATAGAGCATTCGACTCTTGATATTGAGGTTAAGTTTGAGCCCTATGCTGGGTATAGAGATTCCTTTAAAATCTTAAAAAAGAAGAATTCAACTACATGCTTTTCATAAAACCATAAAAGATAACATAAAAGATAAAATAAAACATAAGGTTGCCAGTAAAGAGAATATATACACATATACCTAATGCACACACTTGTACCACATGTATCTGTAATTGTGTGTGTGTGTGTGCAGTATTAAAAAATTCAACGTAGTAAAGTTGAATATCTAATTGGCTTTATTAAGTTATTCATGAATCAGGAAGCATCCCATCTAGCAAGTAGTGAAATGCCCAGGAGTTCTAGAAAATGGAAGGTTGTTCTAGCAGGAGGGAGGGGCAAGGAAGTTATTAGCAAAACAAAAGATTCTTTCATGGGGGGGTGGGGAGGAAAAACACAGATTTTTTTTCCTAAGGAGGACTACAATAGGGCTCCTGGGAAATTTCAGATCCACTGTTTAAAGGCCACATTCCCGGGCAAGGATGAAACTGTAACTAAGTCTCCATCTGCTGTTAAGGGGGGACAAATGCCTCTCCATTTTGGGTTGTTTTTTTGTCTGTTTCTTTCTGCCTTTGTCTGTTTCATCTACCTGAGAGGTAGATGAGCGCCTGGACAAAAACCTGACAGGTGCTTGGAGGGTTGGGCGACGGGCGCTTGGAGGGTTCATCAGATTATAACAGCCTGCCAATGAGCCCATAAAAACCCCTAGACTTAAAATTCCAGGGGCAACCCTCTCGGGTCCCCTCCCTCTCCTGGAGCTTTGTACTACCAGTCACTAAGCTTCGCTTTGCTGCCCACCACTCTTCTTCTGGTCTACCTCATCATTCTTTGAAGCAGCATGACCAAGAACCCCAGGCACTGAAGGAAAAGAAATCGTGCAACAAAACCACGGGTAAGGAAGCTGGACACTACACTACTAGTTGTGGATTAGACATTATAGGCCCAATTTCCAAATACCTCCCTCTCTTTGTTTTTCTTCCGAGAAACTTCTCCTGGAAATTTGCATTTGAAGAATGGCAATTTGGCTCAAGACAAAAGGGCATAAAATTTACATCACAAAGGAACAGAGTTTCGTGAGAGAGACCACTCCATCCATATCTTTTCAAGCTTCTTAATAGGCAGGTTTGGGGGTGGCCAAAAAAGGAGTAGGTGAACTTTGAACCCTAAGAGCCACACCTTTGGCCCTATGGAGATTTTCAGGACAAAGATGGGTGTTTCCAATTCCCCAAACAACTTGATTGCAGCCTGAATGAAGAGGGTGACCCGACCTTTCAACTACATTTTCTCCAATTAGCTTCTTTGCCTCTGGGTACATAGTTTTGTTTTAACGTAGGAGAAAAGGCCTTAAGAAAATTTCTATGCAGCTCAAAATATCAGCCTCCAATTTGGTCAACTTTTTTATCAAGTTATTAAATCATTTCAAACATCTTTTAAGGTTTCAGCCAGAATAAACAGTAAACATTTCTGGCAGGATTAATAAACCCATTAATTTTCATTTTAGCTTCCCCTTGACTAGTTAAGGGAATTACTGGTAATAGTTTCCTGGAAAGTCCCTTGGAGGCCTGTCAATTGTGGGAGGGGTCCATATGGAGGCCCTGCTCTAGAGGTACCTTGGAGAATAATTTGAATAAGAACTTTGAGGATGATCTCTTTTCTGGGGTCCCAGATTGATTACAATTGAGACATCGATTTCTGGGCCAGTGTTTTGGTAATGAACCCCTAGGAGAATGTACTGTGGGAGGCGTAGGTGTTATTTTGGGCCTCTGGCCTTGGAGCTGATGTAGCTTTAAAGCTATTAGCTTGGTGGATTTTTCTTTTTGCAATCTTGCTCCAGGGTCCTTTCAAAATGCTCAGATATAGTCACTCGTTCACTCAGGCCCATGGTTTCCCATCCTATTTTCTGCCTTTTTTTTTTTTAAATCAATCCACGAATCTCAGGAGATAATCCATTTACAAAGAGAGCATCTAGAACAGGCTGGGTAACCTTGTTTATTGTATTGGATTCTGAATGCCCTAAGAAGAGGGACTCCAAGAAGCCTTTAAAGACTGCCACAGATTCATTTTTCTTCTGCCTGAATGTTTGAATAATAGACCAATCAGTAGAGGCAAGGAAGACTCTAAGAACTGATGAGGGAGCAGAAGGCGAGCTGAGGACAGAGCACAGGCTGACAACCTGCCGCCTCTCCCACCCCCACTCTCCCACCCCCACTCCTGGGTAAGATATCTGTGACATTCTTCCAGGAAGCTCCCAAGTACCTTAACTTGACCATGCAAGGCCTCTGGTATCCGGTGAGTCTTCTTTGACATATGAAAATCCTTTTGAAACCTTCCTTTTTCCTTACCTCCCCAAACTCCCAAGTATATTATCAGCTACCCCTCATAACCTAGGGCAAGAGCTCTTTCTGCCCTTGGATCCTGTCCCCTTGCTTTAATAAAAACCACCTTTTTTGCACCAAACACATCTCAAGAATTCTTTCTTGGCTCCGGACGTCACCCCACCAGACCTCAGCTATATTCCAAAACCACATCAGAATGGCTTGTAAAAGTTCAGATGCTGGGGCGCCTGGCTGGTTCAATTGGTACAGGATTCAACTCCTGATCTCGGAGTCCCGAGTTTGAGCCCCAAGTCAGATGTAGAGTTAACTTGTAAAAACGTTTTGAGAGCCCTTTTTGGTGGAGGATCCCGAATATCATCCTTGGGGCAAGGGGTTACTATATTGCTTCCGGCATCCATTTTGGGGCTGCCCCTTCAGATATATAGCCATGGGCCATGAGGTGGAGAACAAAGGCAAAGCAAATGCTGAAAAAATTAAATTTCCCTACAACTTAGAGCCCATTAACAAGTCCTTGAGACAGGCAGAATGATCTTCCTCCAGGAACTCGGCTGCCTCAATGTTTAACATTAGCTGGACCTCCAGGATCCTGTAAGTCTCCTTTAACATAAAAAAATTCCTTTGTAGGGGCACCTGGATATCTCAGTTGGTTAAGTGACCCACTCCTGATTTCAACTCAGATCATGACTGTCGGGTCGTGGATCTGATGTAGGAAAGAAAGTTAGGGTTTGAAGACGATGGCCAGGAAAGAATACTTGGGACCTTTTGGGGCAAAAAGATGGTTTTATTAAAGCACAGGGACAGGACCCATGGGCCAAAAGAGCTGCACTGGGATCATGAGGGGTGGCCCATTATATACTTTCAAGTTGGGAGGGGGTCAGGTATACTGTTAAGTTTCTAAAGAATTTTGGAAGTAAAGTTTCCAGGACCTTGAGGGGGCTAGCTGTTGTTGGGAAAAGGTCATTTATTACCAACTAATAAAACCTTAGTCATGAGATCCTTTAGATGTATAACAGTGGGTCATATGCTTGGGGGAGGATTGCCAACACGCATCTTTGGGGGTTTAGAGATAAAGGAAGCTTCCAAAGGAATTATTATATGTTAAAGTGATAAGGGAAACCTGTGTTCTAAGATGGCCGACTGAGTCAGCAAAGGAGTCCCAGTCCCTGCCCCAGGACTCTTCCGGGTTCATCTCACAGCTCTGCTTCCCGCACGTGCCAAAGGTACCAAGTGTGTGGAAGTAGAAGGGTATAAACTACCCCCTTTGTTTGGGCGGAGGGCTCAGACATTTGGAGATCACTCTCCTCTGAGCCTGCCAGTGTTAAATAAACCTCCTCCGATCCTGCAAGATCTCTGAGTGCCACTTGGTTCAACTGTCGGGCGATCCAGTCCAGGTTCCTTAACAAAAGGAGACACAGGATCCTCAAGGGGGAGGGGTCAGGCTAGGATTGCCTTTTGCCATTAGCAAAGTATTAACATCCAGGCAATTGAGTCCCTAGAGGAATATCACTCTGCCTGTTTCAAGGATTTGTCAATGGGCTGTAGGTAGTAAGGAAATTTAATAATTTTTCTTCTGCCTTTGTTTCCCACATCAGATTGAGCCCGGAGTCTGCTTGGGATTCACTCTCCCTCTACCCGACCCCCACAGGCATGCTTGCTCTCCTTCATTCTCTAAATAAATAAATATTTTAAAAATTAAAAATTCCTTTATAAACTTCCTTTTTCTCTACCCCAGCCCAAGATACATGTTAGCAATCATCTCCAAGCATATGGCTGACTGCTATACATCTGAAGGGTCTCATGAATAAGGTTTTACTAGAGTAGTAAATGACCTCATACTAACAACAGCTAGCCGCTCAAGGTCTTAGAAACCTTGCTTCCGAATTCCTTAGAGACATAAGGAATCCCTAACCCCCTCCCAACATGCAAGTATATAATCAATCAGCCATTCCTCACAACCCCATGCATCTCTTTCTGCTCACAGGTTCTGTCTTTATGCTTTAATAAAACTACCTTTTTGCACTGAAGACACCACGACATTTTCATACCAGGCCATATGTTTGGAGGATGATTGCTAACATATATCTTGGGATGGAGGAGTAGAGATAAAGGAAGTTTCCAAACGGATTTTTATATGTTAAAGATTTACAGGATCCTGGAGGTTGGGCAAAGGTCATGCTAAGGTTGCTTTTTGACTCTAGCAAAGTATTAACACTGAAGAAGTGGAATTCCAGGAGGACGGATACCCTGCCTGTCTTAAATACTTGTCAATGGGCTGCAAAGGAAATGTAATTTTTTCTGTATTTTGCGTTTCGTTCTCCATATCATCCTGGACTATAAATTCTTTAAAAACAACAACAACAAAAACCTTTTGGGGTTCCTCCCTAGGCTTAGGAAATTCTTTAACTTATAACCCATAGTTCACCCTTTGACCAAGGGGTAAAGTATACCTGAGTGTGTTTGTCTGCCACCTCGGGGAGTTTTATTTTACTTTATTTTATTATTATATATTGTTAAGATCTTATTTTTAAGTAATCTCTATACCCAACATGGGCCTCAAACTCACAACCTCAGGATCAAGAGTCCACATCTTGTACTGAGTGAGCCGGCGAGGTGACCTTCAGGGAGTTTTTTAAACAGTAACTATCTACTAGTCTCTTCAGAGTCAAAAGGCAGTTCAGACAGAGAATTAGTGAAAAGTGAGTACTCAGGTGAAAAAGGAAGCAGTGAGGGGTCATGTCAGTCCCATAGTCTTCTGTTTTTGCTCCCTCTCGTGTCTTTAATTTTTCATTAGCCTTTTGTAACAAGTCTTTTAATGAAACTATTTTGGAATCTTGAAGGCTTTTCTAAGCTTCTGTATACCATTTAAAGGAGGCATCTCATTCTATTTGTTCAACTTGGGATCTCTTGCTCTCAAGTGAATTTCTTAAATAAGTGATTCTGTCTAATTGGAATGCTACCCATAATGGCCAGTGTAATTCTAGGTTCTTTTTAGTAAAATTTTGCCATCTTGCTAGATATCTACAAATTGGAACCATGGTTCTTATACACAAAATAAGCAGGTTGCTAGAAGGCGGTATGATCAACTCTTCAGATGTAAAGGATCCCATTTCTTTAGGTAGTTGGCCTGTAGGTTTCTCAGAGCGAAAGGAATACCTCGGCTCTCTGGCTTCCAAAATTCCCTTTTAGCAACAATCTACCTCTTGAGCACATTAACAGAAACAAACAGTAACTGAGGATATGCAACTGCGGATACCAGCAATAACCAATGAACCAGGGACTGGGGACGGGATTGAACCAGCCAGCCTCAAAGAATGGGGAGCATGGACTAATTTCCTCCCAAAAAGAAAACTATAGCCACCACCAACAGTTCCCAGCCGGGAAGCCAGAGAAGGATCTCAAACAAATGGAGAACTGTAGACTAAAGCATCAGTAGCTCCCAGCATGGATCCAGGGGCAAAACCAAGGCATTGCGAGGGGTCATTAGGCTACTCCCGCCATGACAATGTTAGGAGAAGGATCATCGGCTCGGGTAGCATAGTATCATCAGCCTCGATCACCGGAGAGATTCTTCAGACCATAGTGTGGACAGTGGATTTAAAAAGGATGAGACCAAAGATAGGAAAGATACGGAAGAGAGAGAAAACAGTTAGAATGGCATTGCTTCTCTTCATGGGGAAAAAAAAAATGATGAATTAAGGAAGTAAAATAGAAAATGAAAGAAAAAATAATTCAAGATATATTTCAGAGGTGGAATTGACAGGACCTGGTGGGTAATTAGGTGGAAGATAAAAACAAAACAAATATTACTGTTAAAGTAAATTCTTCCTCTACTCAAATGTCACATTGTGATTCTATCGATAAATTTATTTCCTTGTGTACGAGCAAGGAAGCCTCTGGGCAGATAACCGGACCCAGTTCTTGAGCCAAATATCTATTTCTCTTACAAATTCTTCAATTGGCATTCTGTTTCATTATCAGGGTCTTACACTTTGTGGAATGTTTTACAGCCGCATATTACTTGAACAGGTCTGTGTAAACTAATACCATTGATTTACTAGACTGTGATCATTGCTCCAACTTCCTGCTCTCCTTTGAGACCCTGGCCTGGAGCTAACACCTGACATCTCTTTGACACCACTCCTTAAATGAAATGGAAACTGAATAATGAACACGTGGACACATTTGTGATCTTTTATTCTGTCTGTGAGGTCAAGTCTATGAAAAAACAGTTGGTATCTATCTCTTGGAAAAGAGTTGTAACATATTACTAGCTCCATGGCTCCTCTCAGAGTTTATTCTGGTGTCCCAATCACTGTATATTTAACTCAAGAATTTGGAGAGGACTAGAAAATTTGTTTTTGTTCTGAAGATGTCTCAGAACAAGAGGGGCAGTGAATCTAAACATGAAAAGCCATAAATTCATTTGATTAATTATTTTTTGTGCCTGATATATGCTAGACAGGATTACTACTACTAAAACTATAACTAGTACTATTAATAATGAAAAAAACTATATAAATATAACAATGATCAGATTATACTTCATTTAAATTGTCTTAGTGTTAAGACATATATCAACACTATGAAGTTATCTCTATGCTTTAAAGACTCATGGAAATCCCTAAATTATCTTTTGCCAAAACCAAGATTTACCATCATCATCTACAAATCCTCTATCCCCTCAAATATTTAAGATTCATAAGCAAGTTCCAGATCCTTATAGAAAGTAATGCTCATAACCTGGCCTCACGTGCTGAACAGATACAAATACCCTTCTAGAGGGTTTGTCTCATCATTCCAAAGACTGGATTTTTTTTCCTACCTTTCTGGTTTTTGTCTTGCACCTTATAGTTGGACTAACCATTTCATTCAACAGATCTGTTGCAGAAAACTGAAGCGACCAAGGAAACTCAAGTGGCACACGAAGCACAGGGAGAACACAGCTTTATTGACACCGGCGGGCTCAGTGGGATAACTCCCAAAGACCGAGCAACCGACAGGGTTAGGGGTGAGTTTTTATGGTTACTGGTGATGGGGGATGGTATCAGGGCGTTTTTCGCGGTCTCTTAGGGCCTATTGGCTCCCCTTTACATGGGAGTATAATCTATATGGAAAGTTTCAGGAGAGTGCTAAATCTCAGAAGAGTACTAAATCGTCTGGGGGGGCTTGTTTCTTTTCTTAACCAAATGGGACGGTTGATCTTTTCTTCCGCCACACTGAAGGAGGGAGGGCAGTGGAGAGGAAGGGGCTGGGGCCCAAGGGTCTCTATCCACCTCAGATCTACTTTATTCCGGGCATTATTTGAGGTACCCAGGACATGGTACCTTTCCTCATGGAATATATAATCTAGTGGAGGAGAGAGATGATATACAGGTAAATGAATAAGATAATTATTTGGACAGATATAACTCATGGATATGGAAAAACAGGGTATGTGATGGAGTGTAACAAATACAAATGCAAGAGTCACAGACCAACTCCTGAATGAAGTACCTCCCCTTCTTTCTTTATCAACATATCAAACTCATACCAGATTACTTCATTGTTTAAACAACTAATTATCAAACATCTAGTCTATTTCACTATTGCAGGCAATGAGGATAGAGAAGTCAACCAGAGAAGGCGATTGCCAGTATGGAACTTACATTCTAGTGGACACAGCATTTCTTCTCATAGGTTCCATCAATACTTGTGGTCAATGTGTCCAAAGTTCCTCCCAAATAATGTGGTGCTATTATCAGGCCAATCAAGTTACACAAAGAAATGTGGAGGTGATAGTCCTCAGAGCAATTAATGTGCCAAGATGAATCCTAAATTAATTTAAATATAAAAATCAGTAAAATGCTTATGTTGAAAATTTCTGCTTTGTAAGCTATATATTTGTATATTGGTTGTGGCTTTCACTATTAACAGCACAAAATAAGATCACAGGAAAAATTTTCTTGCAAATAAGATAGCATAGAGCAGATTATCACTTGGAAAATGATTTAATTAGAGAGGAAAAGTTGAACAAAAGGTTACTAAAGTCATCAGGTTCTTACCTTTCTAAATATTGATTTTTTAAACAGTAGAGCTCTACCTACAAGAAAAGGCATCATAAACATACCTTCTAATACTTGAACAAATAGCTATTGAATTTCATGGGGATGGTTTAAAGCAGTATCACAGAAGCACCTTTACTAAAAATATGATATTGCTATTTTGAAAACAGGAACTTAATCATCTTTTTTCTAGAAGAAATGACAGTTTGACACATGACACCACATACTTGTCACTTTCCTGAGCCCCTACTATGTGCAGCACACTGAATTACTGAGGAACATAAAGACACAGAACACAGCATCTGCCAAAATTTCTAAATGATCACCAGGAAAACAGAAGTCTAAGTAATGTTACAATTGACAAGTTAACCACAACGTTATCTGGAAGAAATATCTTAATATTGAATTGAAGCAAAAGTGAGGAAAGAATTATTTGTAATCATAACACCAGTAAATATTACTCATTAGCTTTCACAATTAATCTTAGTATATTCAGTAGTAAATTAATTCTACAGAAATTCTCACAGAATTCAACTTTACTGGCCTGAAGACAAAATTCATTTTTATCTGAAATTGCTTCCTTTTTTAAAGGTTGCTTTCAATCATTTCACTGTGTTTTATTAACATGACATTAGATTACTTGTTTAATGACATTTCCACTTTCAGCTAGTTATTCAACTGGTATTAGGCACACATATTCAAGTCAGTGCTTATAACCAGGGCATGTTGTTTCCTTTATAAAATGAAAGCCCCAAAAGCTTACCACCTAATGATATACCATGATATTATCTTATACAGTAGGATTTACATTTATTTGTGCATTTCCTGATCTTTATTGTTCACTAAAATGTAAGGGTTTGATAATAAACCTAACACCAATGACACTATGTTTAGAATCATCTGGAAGATGTTGAAAATGTTTTGACTCTTCATCCACCACCATCCTGGCCTACTGATTTGCACAGACTTTTAATCTGTGCTATCCTACTGTTACTAGAACATACATCTGAATTGTTTGGGGTTTTTTGTGTGTTTTTTTTGTTTTTTGTTTTTTTAGTTTTATTTATTAATTTGACAGAGAGGGAAAGAGAGAGAAAGGGAGCATAAGCATGGGGATCGGGAGAGGGAGAAGCAGACTCCCTGCTGAGCAGGGAGCCCACTGTGGGGCTCCATCCCAGAACCCTGGGATCATGACCAGAGCGCAAGACAGACACATAACTGACGGAGCCATCCAGGTGTCCCTTCCTTATTTTCTCTTGTTTCTACCCTCCCATCCCGAATCACGTGGGAATGATACAGAGTGAGCAAGGCCGGTGGTATACAAACAGCAGGTCATAACGGAGGAACTCTGTGGTTAGGCACAATCATATGAAAGCACTGCTATCAATCTGCCAGGCATTTGCCCCAACATTGCCTTACCCTGCTAAGGAAGCATACCTGTTCTCTGCCCTGGAGGGAGACACTATCTCTATCTTCAAGGTAGCTTACTATACAAACATCCTTGAAAAGAGTGTGAAACAAAGCCATCAATGCCATTTGTTCAAAAGACTTGGGCGAATGCTGCGGGAGATCCATGGAGACATGCCTCCCACCATTGGACTGTGGATCGTTGTTCATTTATCTACATACAGTCCATTTGAGGTCAACAGTTAGCTTTGTGACGTGCTTGGTAAGATGCTGCCAGTGCTCTGAGATTCTCTATTGCCTGCGCATCTACAGGTAAATGACCGCGGGACTCACATCCATTTACTATTCCATTTCTGAATGGAGCTTTTAGAAGCATTCTTTGTCAGGTTCCATGTGTTTAGTAAAGACTGAAATGCAGTGGATTCAGGGGAGAAGGAAAAGTAGATATAGTTGTGTATGGTATCTTCAGTTAAATAAACTTAGAATGGATGAGGTAAATTTCTAGACATTCTTTGATTTCCACCTTCTTGCTAATAATAGGAGTACCATGCACATACAATGTCTTATACCTTTACCATATTTATTACGAAAGCATCTCACCTAAGGAGACAAAAACAATAGGAACATATATACATTGAAAAGTCTTTTCAATGATATTGTCCAAAGTCTCAATTGTTAAGCAGGGTTATTCCTTAGGAACTGTGAAAGGGAAGAGCTGATCGACTAACTCACCACACTGAGTCACAATCAAAATGTCACTAATTATCTTTTCTTGACAGAGAGCTTCGATATTTGTGTTAATAAGATAAAACTGACTCCTGGAATTGTGGTCATTTCAATATGACTATTGTTGATAATAGGTAAACAAGTCCTAACTCATCTGTAACTTCTTGGAGATCCTAATCGGCATGAGGCCCGAGAAATCTGGTTTCAATATTGATAGCATTTATCTAAAAATTATAACCTGAGAGAATCCTCCTAAAGTAGATGGGCATAATCACTCAGATACCTTTGAACCATGAGAGGATAGACGAATTCAGAGCCAAAGAAAACAGACAATGGTGGTAACGTAGGATGGGGATACTTCAGATAGAAGAATATTGCATCTTCTGGAAAGAACACATGACTGTAAAGGATTTGTACCAAATATTGCCTTTAATAGGTACTCAAGTATCCATATGAGGCCAGTATTCTTGAAAAAGTGCAATATTTCATGACTGAATTCAATGGCTTCTGAATAGGAAAAACCATTTAGCCGTACCGTTTATGGCTGGCTCTTTGAAGCATGGAGAAGGCAGGGACTAATTATTTTTTTCTTTACTATTCAATGAATTCATGCAGTGAGATAAATTTGGAAGTGCTTTAGAAAGAGAACTTCTATGAAATCACATTGCATACATGGGTATGTATATTTTGATTTTACTATTACATTTAAAAATGAAATAATGATACGTAATACAAATCTTTTTAGGAAGCCGGTGGGATATAAGCTGGTTTATGTCAATAAAATACCTGTGGTATCACAGATTGTACAACATTGGCGCCTATTTTACACAGTGAAACAAAAAATCAAATCTTCGCACAGCATATGACATTTCACGTGGTAATTCTCACTTACATTTGTAGTCTCCTGCTACTTCCTCACATGCACACGGAGCATTTGTCTACCGAAAGCACCATTTTTGTATGTCCTTGAACTTGCACATTCCTTGGCATTGACCATCTTTCTCTCTCAAAATTTTCATCTGCTGAACTCCCCTCTTTGAGGCCCGCCTTTCCTGTCAAGCCATCTCTGGCAAGTCCCTGTCCCCATTCTTTTCTCCCCTTTCCAAACCAATTTCTCCCCCAAATACTTTTTTTTTCCCTCCCGGACTACTTTTTACATACCTTTCTCTGAACATTTGTTATGTTGCTTTATAACTAACAATCAATCTGACCCATTTTTCTCACTTGACTGTAAAATTCTCAGGATGAGAACCATATCTCACCCTTCGTTGTGGCCCCCAACATACACTGAGTGCTCAGATAATGTTGAATAGAGAAGATAATACATTTCTCGATTCTCACCTCCCTTGACATTTGACCATGTCATAATTTTTGAAATACTC
Source organism: Potos flavus (assembly GCA_028534135.1). Classification (NCBI taxonomy): domain Eukaryota; kingdom Metazoa; phylum Chordata; class Mammalia; order Carnivora; family Procyonidae; genus Potos; species Potos flavus. Next base: position 8,941,753 of record CM052901.1, on the reverse strand, counting down.
TCTTCCTTTGGTTTATATAATATCATTCACTTCTGATACTTCTGGAGAATCCTTCCCATCTTTTGCTTGATATCTCACACTTAATATCTGCCACTGATCATAGCTATACCCCAAACCTATTCTTCCTTACGTGTTCCTGATCTCAGTAAATCACACCACTATCCACTAGGCTCACAATACAAAAATCTAGAAGTGACTGCAGATTTTGATCTTACTTTACTTCCCCTCCCCACATCCTAACAGTTTTGAAGCCTTGCTGATTCTACCTCAAAATTCAGTATCTAATTGTTTACTTCCCACCACTGTTACTCTACCCTAGTCTATGAACGGTGATCTTTCACCTGATGATTAACAGTCTTCTATTTTGTCTCCTGTTTCCACTTTTGATCCCTCCAACCCATTCATCTTCATCACACTTTAGCCATGGTGATATTTTAAACATACAAAACTGACCCAGTAACTGCTGATTACGCTATAATGTCTTCTTGTTGCCCTTAGGATTATTACAAAAGCACAAGACTCTCTATTAATCTGTCCAGCACGTCCCATCACCACTCTTTAAACTTCTTTCTCTCTTTACTAGAATTTCTGCTTCAAGAGGACAGGATTGTTCATCTTATTCACTGCTGACTCCTCAGTGCTTAGATGAGCATTTCGCGTATGGTAGGCACTCAACAAATACTTTCTAAAATAAGTGAATGAATTCCTTATCTCACTTCTCATTGCTTTCTGTTGGATTTAACCATACAGAGTGGCCATTCCGGTAGTCCAAAAATAGTGGCACTTTCATATGGTTGAACTTAATTATTTCCACTCACTATAGAGCTATTTCAATTCCATCAAAGGTTTATGAGCTTTCGTACCTCAGAGTCTTGACCAATCTTCCCACAGCCTCGTTCAACTCTGTTCAAAACTTGAACCACCACCATGCTCTTCTCTTGGCCAGATCTTATTCAGTCGGCCTTTAGGTCTCACCTAAATATCACTCCCTCCAGGCGTTTCATGACTTATATTATTTTTTTCTTTCAACACCTTATATTATTCTTTATGAGACACACTTGTTATTTGCCCATTGCCTGTTTGAAGCACTATAAAGACAAGACTCCTGTTGATCTTATATACTATTTCGTCTCTAGTAACCTGCAAGGTGCTTAATATGTGCCCAAGTAACTATTAATTGAATGAATGACTTAATGATGAGATACAGGAAGTATATGGAGAGATATATTGAGATAGGAGATGTATGTCCCTATGTTTTGTAAGAGTGAAATATCTGTTTAATACTGAAGATAAGGAACAAATATAGGGAAAGACCTCAAAACATAGCACAGGGGAATAAACAAAAGACTAAAATCCGTGAGGGAGGGAGGCATGGGATTCAGAGAAAGAAAACAGATACACATCTGTAGAGCCAACTATTGACTAGACATTTCCCCTGGAATGGCCCATAAGCCCCTAAAGCTCAACACACTTAAAATGTGATTAGTCGCTTTTCTCTCATCAAGCCAGAAGAATACCAAGGCAACAGCAAAAGCCCTGTGGTTTCCCTCCAGTATACTTGCTCGCAGTGAATGGCACCACCAGCCACCCAGTTGTCCAAGTGAGAAACCTGGGAGTCAGCCACAACCCTTCAATCTTCTGTAGCCCCACATCCAATCTAAGAGTAAGTCCTTTCAGATCTACCTACAAATAAATGGTCCGTCTCCTCCATTAGAATTTGTGCTTGGTGAAGAAAAGAACCATATTGGGTTTTTTTGCTACTGAGTGCCCAGAACCTAGGACCAGTGCCTAACATACAGTAAGCACTAAATAAATACTTATTGAATAAATGAGTGAATAGAAAATGTAAAGAAGAGGTAGTCAGAGGAGGCAGAACAGAACTGGCTTCTACAAACAACAAGGCCTAAGAGATCATACCCTATAGTTAAATCAGTAAGTAGCATCAACAAAACTGGGCCTTTGCATAATTGATCTGGTCATCTGGACGGTCAGAAGGTATTGATTTTACACATACATATATATATCTCAAGTATATATATTTAACTATAAAATTCCCAAGTATTTCCATATAAAACATGTTGCGACAGATCCAGTAATATCCTTCTTGGTACCAACCTCATCAATTTATTCTTCATCTAGATCCAAGTATGGGATTACTGGCATCATCAACTTCTGTCACTGAACAGGGAAACTTCTCTCATGTTTCTATGCATATAGATCTACTCTCACTAAATAGATTATATCTCACTAAATAGATATAGGTAAGTTCACCTCTCTGCAGGCTCAATTTTTTTTTTCATTTAGAGTCTAATAGGTGAAGTCAATAGGTTTCTTAATTTTTTTTGAGATAAAGTGCCTAAGACCTGAAATTCCAGGAGTCGGATTTCTAGGGTGCCTTGCTTTCTGCTTTTTGTGGATTTCAAATGGTTCGGTTTACTCTCCTGCCAAAGGCTGCCTGTGGAAGCAATCAGTCCCTTTAAAGAGATCATGTACTCATCAACGGCTCGACTGCTGAGTCCACCCTCCCGTCTACCGTTTGGCATCCTTGCTCTCAGGAGCATTCGGTTTTCAGAAGCGTTATCACAGTATTCAAACCATACTCACCAAACCACTGTCAATTTTACCGGCTGGATTTCTGAGAGTCGTCTTCCTGACTCAGCACACCATGTGTTTATTTACCACTTCACAGGTGCCGAAGACTGTTGTTGGATGATTCGCGCAGAATACAAGTCCTCAAGAAGTGGAAAACACAGTACCATTTATGAAACTTCTCTGAAACTATTCTGTCAATTGTGAAATGAGGGTGATCACCACAACTTCAATGAGTAGCCAAGGCGAATAACAATACTGTGGTTACTCCTTGGGGCCACTGTGAGGATTAACTGCGCAAATACACGTAGAGCTCTTAGAACAATGCCTGGCATGTTGTCACTGCTAAATATGAGCTGTTATATTCCTATCCTATTGTACAGAAAAGAACCTGAATCTCACAGCTAAAGGAACTTCCTCTGAGGCACAGAACTTTTAAGCAGCAGATTTAGGACATCGATGAAGATTTATCATACTATAAACCCCATGTTATCTTTATTACCTCGGAGAGCTGCAACCCGAACAGTCAGGACAATCCTTTTCTTCTTCAAGATCTTTTTAGTCAAGATTAATTGAATGAACACCGACCTGAATTTTTACAGCCACAAATCTATAGTAAGAAATACCTGTACATGCCCCGGAGCATGCACTTCGCGCAATAGCCCAATCCTTTAGGAACTCTTCTTGTGTGTGCCATTTGCGCAAATGATGTAACTGAGGCATGTAGAAGTTAAGTATTTTTGACCGAGGTCTAACAGCTAGTAAGCGATGAGGCTGTGATTCCAACTTACCTCTAATTTCAGGAACTACACTTATAACCACTTTCACCAAAGTCTCCACTGCACTGGACTGTAATTCCTGGGGATAGTTGTATTCCTGCATCTCTCGCAAGAAACCAAGAACCGATGCGTACTCCTAAAAATATCACAGCCTACCCTTCCACAGCTCTTTACAGCTCACAATTGCACCCACACACATGTTCTCATTATAATTCCACAGCTTCATATTTTATCTATTAGATTTTATTCATTTATTCATTCATTTTTCGTTTTTATTCAACATCGGGCACAGTATCATACCTAATTATAGGAAGTTCAAGAAAAGAGGTTGCCTGTCCTTGGGTTGCTCACAGTCCTATGGGATTGAAGAGCAAAAGAATTACTGTTCCAAAAGGTTCATATTCTCCTTCTCTCTCCCTACCCGCCATATATACATATGTGTGCTTGCATGTGTGCACACATACATAGCCACACACGTGTATACATGTATGCACATACATAAATACGCACAAAAATCTTACATGTAGTCTATTATGAATGCTGATGCTCATTTATATCTATATGACTTCTTTTTTCTTATTAAGCATAATTAACATACAGTGTTATATTACCTTCAGGTATACAAGGTAATGATTCAGCAATTCTATACATTTCTCAATGCTCATCAAGATAAATGTACACTTGATCCCCTTCATCTCTTTTACCCATTTCCCACGTACCTCTAATAGCTTTCTTTAAAAATATATATAATGGGGGGGCATGGGTGGGGCAGTTGGTTAAGCGTCTGACTCTTGTTGGTTTCAGCTCAGGTCCTGATCTCAGTGTTGTGAGATCGAGCCCCACGATGGGCTCACCCTCAGTGCTGAGTTGGTTTGGGATTCTTTCGCCTTCTCCCTCTGCCCTGCCCCCTGCATGTGCAGGCCGACTCTCTCTCAAATAAGTAAATAAATATTTAAATATATATTTCATCAGACCTTCCCCGAATACTTACTAGAACCCAAGAACATTATGCACTCATTCCTCCTGTATGCATTATGCCAGTAAGCATACAAATCTGACAGTGGAAACAATCACTGCATTTCATGGAGATGTTATTATACATCTACGTGGACAGTGAAAGACTCTTCAAGACATTCGGAAAGGACAGCTAAGTGTGCCAAGCTGCACTCATGGCTTAAGCAGTCCCCATCGCTATAGTCTTGATTTGAGGAAACTAAATGTCTGGAGCCCTCAGGTGAAAATTGTATGTTCCTTGTTATCCGAAAATAGTGTGTCTCTGCTGGAGTTAATTACCTAAAGAACTCTGCACAGAATCCATGTAGCTGTGTCATGCTTCTCTCCTAAACTAGAACAATATAATTGTAACACATAAAAATAAATCTTTGTATTTACTCTAATGAGCTTCCTTCTCAGTTTTGCTAGTGACACAAGAAACTAATAGCGAGGTCGATATAATGTCTCTATGGTAATTATCACGCCACTTCTTCTCCTTTCCTATATTCTTCTCATGTTACATTTTAATGTGTTTCTGCTCAAGTCAATTCAATTTATCAGTAGGCAAGAGGCATGAAACAGGGCTGATTTGCTCTGGATCTACTTACAAGTAAACTGTAAAACTCAATTTTCAAGTTCAGTTTTCAATCAGATACACATGAGAAGAACAATTTGGGGAATACCATTATTTGCAGAGGTTTAATGTGATGTAAATACAAAAGAAAAATATTAAAGGGTGGTTCATATGTGGCATTTGCATTTCGTATTTGCAAAATCTGTATGTTTTCTTTTGGCTTCTCCACTGCAAAGGGATTTTAGGGTTATCATCTATAATATGATAACCTACAAGGGATCATGAAATCATAAAATGCGAAGGGTCCAACAGATCCACCAGCACCGAGGTTTGCAAACTAGAGCATGCCTGTCTATGTCCATTCGACTTTTTTAAGGGGGTACTTGGATGTGGCTAGGTGTAAGAGAATGGATTTTCAGTTCCCTTACTTCTCCATGCCATTTTTGCAAACTTGATCTGCCTGGAAGCACCCCAAGTGTAGGTTCCAAGGAGCTTCTGCTTTCTAGTCTCTTTTCCTAAGCCTCCTCCTCCCACTTTACAAAAGAAGCTCAGGGCTCTAGAACTGTCACCAAAACCACAGCATGGGGTATTTCCCTGGGGAGGGGGGGGGGGACCTCCAAGCACCAGACACAGACTCAGTTTGAAATACCATTGTAACCATCCAGAATGTGAATCAAAATACCAGTGAGTGACACATTCTTTGCAATTCCTGTGCTTTCCAATTCTTTCCTGTCAACCACATTGAAGGAAGACCTAAGCCAGTTAAAATGGCTGATAAATCTTTGACATATAAATCAGAGTTTAAATGAGTGTGAGACATTAGCAAAATAAAACTCCTTTCCCACCCCATTTATCTAGGGGCATATAAACTCACTGAAAAAATTACTCTTATCCAATGCACTTAAGAAACACATTTCTAATAAATACTAGTTATATGTTTTTAAGTTTATATTCAAATGTGTAATATGTTTTATTCTGATCAATTGTGTACTCCTAAATAAGTGTAAGCATCACTCAGTCCTCAATGATGTTTTTCAACCCATATGAATATATGCTTACAGGAAATGTTTAAATGAGCATTTAAATGTACATACATATTTTTGTGCCAAAGAAATACGAGCTGATGTTCCATAAAAGACTTAAGCATAAGACATATTACACTACTATAAAATACTGTGGAAATGGCTATACGAGTTACAAGACAAAAAGGAACAATGCTATATTTCTGACAGTTATAGTACATATTGTTCATGTTCATTTTAATGGATAATGATGTGTGTCCAATTGTTTTGACATATAGATACTATTGGACAACTCAAAAAGGATGATGTGATATTTTTATTTTAAAAACTTAACATCTGCAATATGCTCTAAAGTATACTCTTTGTGACCACTTAAACAACATAGGGTAAGTTTTTAGCTGTTAATTTATAAGTTCGTGAAGGAGAAGATTTTTATGGTCTATAAAAGCAAAAACAGTTTGACGAACACTGTTCCAAGACAACAACTGTCCAATAATTTTCATAGGGGAAAGCTTCCTTCAAATGAAATCTTACAAGGAATCGCGATACATGAAACAGATGTGCTTGGAACAGCTGTGCAGTCCCTTCTCATGCCGCCCTCCTCTGACCTCGGTGTCAGCCCGGCAAGTGTCTTCTCTGCATCTGCTAGAAAAGTTTTCAAATCATTTTGATGTCATACAGCCTCTTGTTTTACACTTAGGAAATAAGTGGCTCAGAGCCAGTGAATGACTGAACCTACCCAAACCCGTGTTATCTATACCTGCGAAGCAGTGGCATAACGTAGCTCATCACAAGAGACTGTTCTTCCCCACGGTTAATCCTCGACTTGAATAAATCATTGAAAAACGAGGCACTCACATATCATTTTTTTTGTCCTGTGCTTTTTAAGCCCATGAATTTAAATGCCTCACTGTGAAAGCTTGCATCACCATTCTCCCTTTGTCTTAAGGGGTTAAGGCAACCAAAAGGGTAGGGTAAAACTCCAGGATTGTGAAATGCTAACACAACAAGTTTGATTAAGTCAAATGTGTTAAATTTTATAAAGTGACTAAAGAAATGACGTTTTATGACAAGTTCACCTAAGATATGATATAGACTAGAGCACAAATAAGTAAAATAAGTATGAATAGTGTTTGGGTTCACCTTCAGGGGTTGGTAGCATAAACCCCAATCTGTTTTGTGTTCAAGAATTAATTCCTGGACCGAGAAGTAACAGGGAAGATGAACATGGCTCTCATTTCTTGAGGATGATGTTCGTGAAGCTTGATTATCTACAAATATATCCACCTAAACCTATACTGCTTAACATAACTCATTTCAAAAAAAAAAAAAAAAAACATAACTCATTTCATTTTATTTTTTTTAACATAACTCATTTTAAATAACTGAAAGACAAGACATATATTTCATCTACATGAAAACACGTGACTGACAGTTTCATTTCTTCATTGTTCAATAAGACATTTTGATGTCTTGTTGAAAAGACTTTCATTTTTTCTGGTGGAAATTAAAAAAAAATAAAGAAGTTCCTCCTCTTCTCCCCACCGTCTAAATATGGGGTTACCCTCAGCTTAACTGTGCAAACAGAGCATTATTCCATTTCATACACTTCTGATTATTGCCCCAGTACTAACTTGAAACCTTCAGCACTATCTATAGACTAAAACATTAGTAACAGGTTGCTTGGATCAATAATGACAATCAAATTAGCTAATCCCACTGCCTGTACAAATTGCTCATGGTTAACTGCATGCATACCTAGCAAAGATTTCCCAGCCTCGATGTCAATATTTCCTGCTTCTTCCTTAGTTGGATGTCAGCACTTCTCTGACCTCTGCTACTACTTTTCTCCTTGCAGACTCCTGGGCTCACTGACCTCCATGCCCTTCAATTCTTCCAACCAGCCAGGGGCACTTCTGCTTCACCGACTTTGCATTGGCTGTTCCCTTTGCCTGGAATATATTAACCCTAGATAAGGGCATGACTCACCTTTGCACTTGTCTCAAGTCTCTCTTCTAAAACTCTCATTGCCCATGAGATACACTCTTACCGTTATCCTGTTTCTTCCTTCTTTTGGCCTTATTACCACCAAACATGCTACATAAGCTTTTTTGGTTTTGTTTGATTCCTTGTTTTGGTTTTGTACTGTGTTCCCCTCTGTCCTCCAAATATAACTTCCACAAAGGCAGGAATTTTTTTGTCTGAAGGAATAAATGCAACTTGATTTCAAATATGACAAAATGTAAAAAGATTCAATATTAAAGGATATAGTAATATATGACCGTGGGACCCCCTACTTGTGGAAGAGACTAGTTTAGGAAATAATAATCTAGCAGGAAGCTAACAATAACTATAAGCAGAGAAATAGGTTTTAAATGATGATATGATATTAAGAAGAACAAAAGAAAAGCAGAACTTGAATGAGTGCAGACAATTCAGCACAGCTGGATCCAATTCATTTTCCAAAACAGACTCAAAAGGGAATGTTGCCTGCAAGATCCTTCCCGTGACAAACTGAATTTTATCATCTGCGGTGCTTACTGGCCCTCAGAACCGGAAATACGTCTGGCGTTAATAGAAATACTCTATCTCCCTTACAAGTGAAACTTGTATGTTACAGACAATAGAGAACTCGTGTTTTAAAATGTATTGTGTATTATCAGCCTAGTAGCAGCATTTAAATTCAATTCACAAAACCACTTTCGATTAAAGCAGCATAAAAAAGGAACCTGTCAATGCTAATGCTACGAAGCAACCCAAATTACATTTTACTGTGGGCTCCAAATTTTAAGGTGGCCGCATGCGGTTTACTAAAGCTGGCAATATTGTCTGTTAACATAAGTTCTTATGTGGTGTTAATTACTTGTCAATATGCTAATCTTCCTCATTAGAATGTTCTCTCATCCCTTTTTCACTTCCCACTCCTGACCTACATTTTGGGACACTAGTGATATATAGGAGTAAGAGAAAAATGGAAAACTACCTTTACCCTTAAAATTAGGCTCACGTATAGTTTTCCTCTAATACACACTGAAAATCACACTGAAGTATATGTAACTTGCTTTGAAAATGTTACCCTTCCTTAAGTATGATCCTGAAAAAAATTCTAAAGGGCTCTACCTAATATGGATACGGTCATCATCGGGAGACAGAAAATGAAAACCCGGAGTCAAGTAGGGAAATTGCAGAATTCAGATAAAGTCATTTCTTTTAGTGAAGACAAGCAGCTGCTCTCAGGAACAGATTGTATTTCCAATTGGCAGAGGCTACTGTTCTAATAATGCTAACTAACACAAGGCCAACAGATCCTCGGATAAAAACTACTACCTCAGAAAAAGAGATGTCAAATAAAAGGACCAACTTTATCTGTCTGAAAAGACCAACCACAGAATAAGCACAAAGGAACCAGATCCCCATAGCTTAGCTCCAGTGGCTGGGAATAGGAAAAAGTTGGAAGGATGCCAAGAACTGGATTCACATCAACCATCAATGCCCTGCCACGTGCCTTGTGTTGTGCTCACTTGTGGCAAGCAGCTCAACTTCTTGCGCTGCTGCATTTACCCACCTCCTTCCTATGCAGTATTTTCTATTTTTTTAATTAGTTTATAATTCCCCAGAATTGGAGCCCAGTTCTCCCTGCCTCCATTCTCCACTCTTTTAACTTTTCTCTTAAAGCTATTCTTCTGAAATCCAAATGTGACCTCCATATACCCTACTTTCACCCCGTGACAATATGCCTACAAATACAAGCTTCTGAAGCCAGGAATTTTCATTTGTTTTGTTCTCAGCTGTATGTCCAGTGATTAGAAAATTGTTTGCACTTGGGGCGCCTGGGTGGCTCAGTCGTTTAGCGTCTGCCTTCGGCTCAGGTCATGATCCCAGGGTCCTGGGATCGGGCCCGCATCAGGCTCCTTGCTCCAAAGGAGGCCTGCTTCTCCCTCTCCCATTCTGTCTGCTTGTGTTCCCTCTCGCTGTGTTTCTCTCTGTCAAATAAATAAAATCTTTAAAAAAAAAAAAAGAAAATTGCACTTGATAGGCATTGGACAACTATTAAATTAATAAACCAATTTGTTGTCATGGTAACAAATTATCCTTCTCCGGCAGGAAAACGTCTTTCATAATCTAGCATGAAACTACTTTTCCAAGCTCTCTTCCCATAATCTCTATGCTCTAATTTAATCTTACTGTACCAAAAATCCACCATGTTCCCAGAGGTTACCCATAGTTCCTTGCCACATGGCCCTTTCCAACATAGCTACTTACTTCATCAAGACAACAAGGGGAGTTTCTATAGTGACCAGCTAGCAAGATGGAGTTTTAAATGACACGACATTATCATGGGAGTGATAGCCATCACTTTTCTCATGCTGTATTGCTTAGCCGTAAGCCACAGATCCCGCCTATACCCAAGAAGAGGGAATAATAAGAAGGCGCGAATACCAGGAGGTAGGGATTAGATCAGAGTCATGTTTGCAGCTAGGTGGATGGTGATCCCATTTACTAAGATGAAGAACAAGTTTCTAGTGGGACTACAGAAGGGTGGGTTTGAAGATCATGAGTTCCCTCAAAGGTATGCTGAATTTAAAGAGCCCTTAAGGCATCTATTTGCAGATGCGCAGAATAGAAAATACAGATCTGAAATTTGGAACAGAATGTCAAGCTTTAGAAATAAATTGAAAAGGATGTCGAGATGTGGAATATGAGAATAGAAGAGATCAAAGAGGGAAGAAAATCAATGTTAAAAGGAACTTACTATTCAAGGTCCCTGAAAAGGACAAGTATTCATAAAACGCATATTGAGTCAGTGTCTATTATGTGTCAAGCATTGTGTTAGGTTTTGTCCAGTCTATATGTCTCGAGCCCACATGAGACACCTGAGCTGGTATAAAAAATAGACTGCAAACGCTTTGTGGACCAAGACTATTTCTGGGTCATCACCGTATCTGAAAACACAGAATAATTATTTGCATGTAGTAGATGTTAAATCTACTATGAACTAAGGAATTTATTGATTTACCGGTCATAAGCACACACGCACACACATAATCACACACTCACATTCACAGACTAGTCCTACAAAGAGGAAGCTAAGTGCCCTGCTTTGTGTTTCCTCCTCCTCAACAGGATATTTAAATAGACATTCTACAGATTATGGAATTAACCATTCAGATTTAACCAAATCACAGAATTCATATTGTAAGGGATAAAACAAACAGTGCTATAAAATCAATAAAATAACTCACTATAGCAAACAAAAAATGCTACTTCCAATACAGGCTTACTGCAAACATAATTCCTTCTGATTTTCTCTAACTTGTATGGTGGCAAAATTCAATACATAATTAGAAATCAACAGTTGCTCCTAAAGTTATACAGTCTAGAAGATATTTGTGGTACTTAGCTGTAAAATAGAGGTAGGTTACTGAGCAGTGACTGCCTGAAACTTAAAGAATGAAGAACTTAAAAAGATTCTTGCTTAGATCTTTCATTGAAAATATTTCTCAAGTCAATACACATGCTCAATAAAATTCACTTAAAAATAATTCCTGAGGCATCTGGTGATTCAGTCAGTTAAGCATCAACCTTTGGCTCGGATCATGATCTTGGGGTCCTGGGATTGAGCCCCGCATTGGGCTCCCTGCTCAGCTGGGAGTCTGCTGCTCCCTCTCTCTGTACCCCTCCCCCTGCTCATGCTCTCTCTGTCTCAAATAAATAAATAAAATCTTTAAAAAAAAATTAAAAGGGGGTGCCTGGGTGGCTCAGTCATTAAGTGCCTGCCTTCGACTCAGGTCATGATCCTGGGGTCCTGGGATCAAGCCCCACATTGGGCTCCCTGCTCAGCGGGAAGCCTGCTTCTCCCTCTGCCACTCCCCCTGCTTATGTTCTCTCTCTCACTGTGTCTTTCCCTGTCAAATAAATAAAATCTTTAAAAACAAATAAATAAAATTTAAAAAATACAAAAAATTAAAAGAAATAAATCCTAATGAGTTAAAAATAAATAAATAAAAAGAGACAGGCTAGAAATGTGCTTCAATTAATTGAGTTTTCTTTACATAGCTGAAAAAATAGGTTCAATAGGTATAGTTTGTGTATCTCAGAAAAATGTGAATGAAAAATGATCACGGCATACAAAAAATGTGAACGCCTAATGTACAGAGATTTAGAAGAGGCAAGTAAAGCTTTCAGTAACTCACAAATAAGTGAAAGAATAAGCCTCAAAAGGTCCAAATTAACTGAATTTTTCTGCACTGAACTATCACGGTCTCATGAAATCCAGGCCTTGTCATTTTACCCTGCTTAAATGTAGTTTGATGATAAGCAAACAGATAGGGCATAATAGGGCATAATAATGATTGTATTTGACAACTTTTCAGGAATAATATCTGTCTTAAGACCTCCATGAAACTATCAGTTGACACATACCACTATAATATATGTTTCTCCCCATAACATGCAATGTAGTAGATCTTTAAAAAGTAAATAACTCTTCTGGACGCATAATGTTTTATCTAGCACTCCATGAGCAATTTCTCATCAAATTAAACAGAGAAATTATATTTTTCTCATTTCTATAGAGACCAAATGGTTGGCTGGCTTGATGATGCCAAAGATACGAGCTACCATGAAATTCATTCTTCCTCTTTAATTTAGGCACAATTTGTTGCTTTTGTTTTCTTTTTAAGGACTGTCACTTTGCTAGGATCCATTGTTTGCTCCCTCACTCCTTTCATCAAGAGAAAAACAAGAGAAATATCACCTAGCTTTTATTTTTGGACTCATTTTTCCCACAAAGAAATAATACTTTAACTAATTTATAAGAAAGATAGCATAGGTGTCTAGACAAGGAGTAGAGAATAGTAAAGCCAAGTATAGACACAGATGCTAAGATTGGTTGACCAAGTTCACAAGCCATAATTTAAAAGTGTCAATCGTGGCCTATTGTAAACTGTGTAGGTACCCCCAAAATGCTAACTTTAAATTAATATTTTAAATTAATGTTCGATAAGGCCACATCTGATTGAAATTCTGGAAAAGTGGTAGAAGAACACGTACAAATCGATATAGTAAATTTGTTATGATTTTTGAATACTTAAAACTCTCTAGAAGAGAATATACACAATGAAAAATTTAAATTTGTAAACCCACCATAATTTCTTAGTTTTAAAATTATGCTCAGGGCGCCTGGGTGACTCAGTGGGTTGGGCTCCCAACTCTTGATTTTGGCTTGGAGAGTGATCTCAGGGTTATGGGATTGAGTCCCCTGTCAGGCTCTGTGCTGGGTGGGAAGACTGCTTGGGGTTCTCTCTCTCCCTCTGCCCCTTCCCCTCCAATAAAAAAAAAAAAAAAAAGCTCTCATCTTGGGCATTAGAAATGAGTTCACAATGACCAGTTACTAGGAGTCTTCCTTTGAAGAGAAAATGGGGGCACCTGGGTGGTTCAGTCAGTTAAGTGTCCAACTTTAAAGATTTTATTTATTTATTTTTTATTTAGAGAGACCACAAGCATTAGCAGGGGAAGGGGAGAGAGAATCCTAGGAAGACTCCACACTGAGTGTGGAGCTCAACACAGGGCTTGCTTGATCTCATGACCTTGAGATCAGGACCTAAGCCGAAAGCTTACCTGACTGAGCCACCCAGGCATCCCAAACATCAGACTCTTTTGATCTCAGCTCAGGTCTTGATCTCAGGGTGGTGAGTTCAAGCCCCACCTTGGGCTCCACGCTGGGTGGGTGTGGAGCATACTTGAAAAAAAAAGAGAGAGAGAAAACGAATGTGAAAATGTGATGTAGCTTTAAGGCAGGAACACACCTGATGATTATTATTGCAGGCTGGTTGGTTGGGAAGCTAAGACATGGACATAAATAACATATATAAGGCAGGATATGATCAGGCATTATAAAAAAGGTACCACAAAAATGCTATGATAAGACAGGAAAGTGAGGTAGTTTTATGATGAAGTTATGCTGAAGAAATCTTCAAGGAGGACTTACTGTCTGGTTGGGGACCTCACAGGAGGTGCAAAAATGGGAGTAACAGCATTCCAGAGGGAGAGTACTTTGTGAGTAAAGGTAGCAAAAGAGAAATGTGTATACCCCAAACCATGCAATGTGGTTAGAGCGTAAAGGGTGGGTAATGGGAAATAATAGAAGAGAAAGGCTGTACAGGCAGATTGAAGTTGAATTATCATTTATTAATTTATTTAAAAGATTTTTTAAATTATTTTTTTAAAGATTTATTTGAGAGAGAGAAAGAGATTGCACAAGTGGGAGGAGGGGCAGAAGGAGAGAGAAAGAGAGAATCTCAAGCAGACTCCTCACTGAGCACGGAGCCTGTCACGGGGCTCAATCCTAACCCTGAGATCATGACCTGAGCCAAAATCAAGAGGCAGACACTCAACCGACTGAGCCAATGAGGCCCCTTACGGATTTTTTAAGTAATCTCTACATGCGATGTGGGGTTCAAATTAACAACCCCAAGATCAAGAGTCACATACTCTTCCAATTGAGCCAGCCAGGTGTTCCTAAAGTCGAATTATAATTTAAATCAAGTGTACACCCTTTGCCAGGTGAGTGACACTGGATAAGTTGTAATTGTAATTTTGATATTTTGTAACTAATATTGCATTTTGATGTGCCTTTGTGGATCAGTATTTAAAGAAACGCTATAGATAAAACTCTTAAAACGAGAATAATTTCACCCCATTTCCTCAATTTTCTCCTTTCATAAATCCAGGTTTTCAAACATCATGTTTTTTTATTTTATTTTATTTTATTTTATTTTATTTTATTTTATTTTTTAAGTAGACTCTGCTCCCAGCATGGAGCCCAATGCAGGGCCTGGACTCACGACTCCGAGATCAAGACCTGAGCCGAGATCAAGGGCTGGACACCCAACAAACTGGGCCGCCCAGCTGCTCCAGAGTTTTCTTAATGAGGACTAATTCTGTGTGAACTTGCCTTTGAAACAAACTTTTACCCGGGAAGTGTATGCACATACAGTCTCATAGCTAGAATTTGCTTCTTTATCACAGAGTGTGATCAATGGATCAGATTGTAGCCACCACCAGAAATACTTCATTGACTATCAGAGAGATACAAAAGACACAACACAGTGTGAATTTCTATATATCCATATTATTGGCATAAAAAAGGACAGGTCGGGTTGGCAGACACGGCATAGTATGTGTTCAGTTTTTTCATATAATGAAAAAGTGAAATTCGACATTTGTATACTAGAAGAACTGAGGCAAAAGAGCCTAGTAACCTGCCTGGGATTCAGTCCGGAAAATCGTTTTGAAAACATGTCTAATGGGTCCCTTAGAGTTTCTGTGGAAAGAAGGTTTAGGAAAATATCCAAAATGAAGTTTCTGAAACTCTGGCAAAGTAAAACCTAGAGGCAGTGCAGCAAAGGCTAGATTAGACCCACCAATTAGCTCTAAGAATTAAACATGACGAAACTACACTCTGACCTTGCTTGCAACTTGACTCTTGACCGAAACATACTGGGTGAGGGAAGGGCGAAGAAATGAGATGAACTTGGTACTTAATTTGCTGTGAGAATGAAAAAGAAACGTGGGCTGGAGGAAAATAGGTGCTAAAACGACACATCTAATTGTACTTTATTAGCATTCAAATCAAGATTGCAGGGCTGAGTTCCTGTGACTCTGGGAAACCAGAAGCACCCAAGCTATGGACATAATGAATATGTTTGTTCTGAAGAAGAAAAGTGTGCAAAATGTAGCCTCCAATTGGGACTGAGGTTGTAGCTCCAACAGGGTACCTGCCTTAAAATCATCTGGCTGGGGGCACCTGGGTGGCTCAGTGGGTTAAAGCCTCTGCCTTCGGCTCAGGTCATGATCTCAGGGTCCTGGGATCGAGCCCCGCATCAGGCTCTCTGCTCAGCGGGGAGCCTGCTTCCCCCTCTCTCTCTGCCTACTTGTGATCTCTCTCTCTATGTCAAATAAATAAATAAAATATTTGAAAAAAAATCATCTGGCTGTCGTTACTGAATGTAGAGCGTTAAAGTGTTTTGGGTGTTAGAAATACCAGACTGACTTAAATTAGATAGATAGATAGAGATATGGATAATGCTTTACCATAAAGCATTTCCAATGATAAAGCTTTACCAATGCTTTATTATGTCATACCATCCGATTCCCAGGGCACGGGCACAGGCATGGTCCTCTACAATCTCTTCTTATTTTATGTTGGATGGGAAGGACAGAGATTTGATACTTTCATTTTACAAATGAGAAAAATAAAGTTCAGAGATAGTAACTTTACGTTACATAGCTAATAAGTCGTCCATGTATCCCAGTTACTATTACTGTGAAGCAAACGAACTTAAACCCCAGATGCTTAGAGCCCCAACTATTTTCTTATGCTTGACATATTCTGTACTTCAGGAATTTGCAGAGGTCTCGGAGGATTCTTCTGCTCCTCATGGCATTGACTGAGGTCAATTTGCGGTATCCGGTTGGTGAAAGGGATGGTTTGTAGGGCCCCACACTGCTGGACTCACATGCCTGACACATTAGGAGAGATGACCGGAAGAGGTCTGAGATCAGCTAGGGACTTCTGACCAAATTGTCTACTTGCAGCCCCTCCAACCTGGGGGTCGCAGGAAATCCACATTTCTGATAAATCCTTCCCCCCCCCCCCAAGAAAGTAACTGAAGACAACCAGGCAGAAAATGTTTGACCCTTTTGGACCTAGTCTTGGCAGTCACAGAGCATCCTTTCTGCTCCATTTCTAGCAATTACAAGCAAGTCATGTCACCTACCCAGTTTGAAAGGCAGGAAAATTAGATCCTATCTCTTGATTGGAATGTGTCAGAGTCAAACTGTAAAAGAAAAATTGTGGGGGCCTTCTTTAGGAAATGCAATGTGCTATAAGTGCCAAGACTAAAATTAGGACCTCATGACCCCTCGATTTTCCTAGTACCTAAATCTCTATGATTCATTCATATATATGCAACTGTGTAACCAGACACATGCACAGACATATACAGTGCCAAAGACAGACACATACATTATAAATTAAGATATAACCTGTACAAGGGCAGCACATTGCCTGTTGTTGGGATTTTGTTTTGTTTTGCTTTTTGGTCATTATTGTGTTCGCTCAGATATTAGCATGGTAGGTATTCAATACACATTTGTGAAATGAGTGGATGAATGACCACATGAATAATAAACGTAGGGAGAGTAGACAAAGTACATCGTTTTCACTTTCTATACAAAAGATCATAGAAATGTGTTTATAATCAATTTAATTCTAGCTATGTTTAGTTACATTTTAGGAATTAGTTTGACTAGTCTTGATTGATATTTTCATGCAATAATAAACAGAAAGAAATTGTAATTCTAGAAAGTGGAAAATGATTTGATATCTCTGTATACAAACTCCAAAGATTAAATCCAGGCAGGAGTTCATTTATAAGGTAGCATTTTATCCTTTTTCAAGTATAATTAACGTACAGTGCTATATTAGTTTAAGGTATACATTATAACGATTCAACAATTTGATACATTACTCAGTGTCCATCATAAGTGTACTCTTTAATCCTCAAAATCTATTTTACCCATATGCCCACCCACCTCCCCTCTGGTAACAATCAGATTGTTCTTCACAGTTAAGAGTGTTTTTCTTCTCATTGTTCCTTGTTTTGTTTCTTAAATTTCACATATGAATGAAATATGGTATTTGTCTTTCTCTGACTGACATTTAATTCACCAGTATACTCTCTACATCCATCCCTATTGGTGCAAATGTCACCTCACACCTGTCAGAATGGCTAAAATAAAAAGCAAAAGAAATAAGAGGTGTTGGTGAGGATATAGAGAAAAAAAGAACCACCGTGAACTGTTGGTGAGAATGCAAGCTGGTACAACCACTGTGGAAAACAGTACGGAGGTTTCTCAAAGAAATAAAAATAGAATTATCATATGATCCACTATGTTGTCACATTATTTATCATAGTGTCATATTTATCATATCACATATTTATCATATGTCACATTAATTATCATATAATGTCACTACTGTGTATTTACCCAAAGAAAATGAAAGCATGAATTCAAAAAGACATATGCACTCCTATGTTTATTTTTTTAAAAGATTTTATTTACTTGGGGGGGGAAGAGAGAGAGAGAGAGAGCGAGCATGAGTGGGGAGAAGGGCAGCGGGAGAGGGAGAAGCAGGCTCCCCAGGGATCGTTGACCCGAGGCAAAGGCAGATGCTTAACTGACTGAGCCACCCAGGTGTCCCCACCTCTGTTTATTGCAGCATTATTTACAATAGCCAAGATATGGAAGCAACCCAATTGTCCATCAACTGATGAATAAAGATGTGGTGTATATGTATACAATAGAATGTTACTCAGCCACAAAAAAAGAATGAAATCTTGCCATATACAATATACAATGAATAACCTCTGTGACCTCATATAAGGGGCTGGGCCACAGTTTTCCCTCGAAGATACGTTGTGTCCATCTGTACTGTGAAGCTCTCTAAGGATTCCTGGGTTTGTCACAACCCACTTTTCCTTTTATCCTTGGTTTTGGTGTTACAATTTCATGATAACGACTATTTTGCTTTGTAAAGTTTTTAAGGTTGTGCTCTAAACTAGGTAAGAAATACCCAGAAGATAGCCCAGCCTAATCACAGTGAGATTTCCTGTCTACGCTTCTAAGTATTTTTTTCCTTGACAAAAAAATATTCCATTTTTAAACCAAAAGTAAATGATGGACTGGGGGCAGTACTGAAACAATCTGCAATGAGTAGGTGTGTGAATACAGTGATTTGTTTTAGGGGACAATTTGTCATTTGTGGTAAAAGGAGTGTTTTCTAGGAGGAATAATTAAACTTGGCCTACATCCAAAATGCACATTCTACCCAAGAACAAACATGTCACTTTCACAAGTGAGCAATGATCATTTCTTTCAAATGCACTAGAGGAACTTTTCAAAAAGGCATAAATAAACAATGAATATGCTTCTTGATTAATTTACTACAATTAAGTTCTTTTAGGCTTATAAGTCATGTAGATCAAGTGCCACCGAGTCAAACTCTTTGTTCACAACTCATTTTGAACGCTGAGTAACAGTATGGTAATCACTCTGTTTTTAGAAGGCATGAAAACTTCAGTTTATGAACATTTTATGGCACTGAAAACAGTGGATTCCATCATCTCAGATTTCTGGGCCTCAAATAATTTCTAAAACCCACGGGGAACATGGATTGGGAGGACAGGTGATCTAGTACTCATGATCCCCAGTGCCTATTTTTTCCAGATTGAAAAACCCACTCAAAGAGAGGTGACAGTCTAAGAATATAAAGCTAGTCTGGACCACAAATAGAACCCATGTTTCCCAATTCGTTCTGAGTTTATTCCAAGTCTGCTCAAACTGTAACCACCTTTTGAAATCATCTTTGAAAAAATTCAAAAATTTTTATTTTAATAAAGTGAACACAGTCACAATAATACTGATTTCAAACATCCTGTTGAACATAAGAAAATGACCAAACCCCCCCCCAAAAAAGAATAAATAAAATAAGAAAACACTCACACTTGTCAGAATGACTAAAATCAACAACAGAAGAGGTGTTGTGTGGAGAAAAAGGAACCCTCTTGTACTGTTGGTGGGAATCCTAACTGGTGTAGCCACTATGGAAAACTGTATGGAGGTTCCTCAAAAAGTTAAACATAGAACTACCCTATGATCCAGCAATCGCACTACTAGGTATTTACCCCCAAAATACAAAAACACTAATTCAAAGGGATACATGCACCCTTATGTTTATAGCAGCCTTATTTACAATAGGAAAAGTATGGAAGCAGACCAAGTGTCTATCCATAGATGAATGGATAAAGAAGACGTGGTGTATATATATATATATATAATGGAATATTATTCAGCCATAAAACAGAATGAATCTTGCCATTTGCAACAACATGGATGGAGCTAGAGAGTATAACGCTAAGTGAAGTAAGTCAGTCAGAGACAAATACCATATGATTTCACTTACACGTGGAATTTAAGGAACAAAGTAAACAAGCAAAGGAAAAAAAAATGAGTGAGCAAGAGAGCAAGAGACAAACCAAGAAACAGACTATTTTTTTAAAAGATGTTATTTATTTATTTGAGAAAGAGAGAGAGGGAGCACAGAGGGAGAAGCAGGCTCCCCGCTAAGCAGGGAGCCTGACAGGGGACTCCATCCCAGGACCCTGGATCATGACCTGAGCCAAAGGCAGATGCTTAACCTATTGAGCCGAGTACCCCCCCACCCCCCAAGAAACAAACTCTTAAGTACCAACAACAAACTGCTGGTTACCAGAGGGGAGGAGGGGTGGGGGATGGGGGAAACAGGTGATGGAGATTAAGGAGTGTACTTGTTGTGATGAGCACCAGCTGTTTTATGGAATTGTTGAATCACTATATTGTACAACTGAAAGTAATGTAACACCATATATTACCTATATTGTAATTAAAATAAAAACTTAAAAAAATAAAATAAGAAAACACTGCACTGGAAAGTATGGTGCATATCTTACTTTTGTCAGTTTGTTTGTTTCAGGTTTTGGTTAAAATTGTGACCCAGACTTATAATATGCTTTCCTGTTCATGTTGTACCATAGGAAGCATGAATGTCAGTGACCTCGGTGGCAAATAAGGCACATGACAAGAATTATCAAACTGCACCAGACCAAGGATTCATCAAAAGGGGAAGGATTATTTATGAGGCAGCTTCAAGGGCTCTAACTCCTTACCTACTAGTAGTAGATAACTATAAGGTAACTCGCCTCAGTGTGGGCACAGGTGAACAAAGAATCCTTCCATTTCAGTGGGACCTACTTGAATATTTATCCATCAAAAGCTATTTTACGTTCATGTTTCACATAACCTTTTGAATAAGATTACAGGAGATCTTCATTGTTATAATCAACTTTGTGTTTTTCTTAATGCAGATCTAATAAATGTTTATTATAAAATTAAAAAGATACTTATGGTAATAGAATTTAGTTTAGTGCAGCAATAATTTGGAGCCTTTATTTCCAGTTTTTAAAATAATGTATTTATAGGGGTATACACGTACATGCGTATACCCATAAACACACAACATTTATGTTTCATAAAGATTTCAAAGCCTGCTTTTATTTGGCCTCACATCACATAATGAGTATTCTCCAGGTCATTGGGAAGTTGTTCTAAATGACACTGTGACGGCTATGTAAAAGACCATAATATGGAAATCACAGGTTCTTTATTCTTTTGTTAAATATGTGAGTAATCCAAATGTGCTCTTGGGAACAATGTTGTAGTGAAGGTTTTGGTCGATTGGCTAATTTTTATATTTCTGACCATTTCTTTAGTATAGCTTCCTTGATATAGAATCATCTAATCAATTGATATGAATAATCTGAGACTTTTCACACATATGGCCAGTTCCTTTTTCCCAAATTGTTGATTGTGTTTGTGAAGTTTCCACTGGTTTTAGCTTGGTGGCTCTGATAGCAAGCTCAGGAAGAAGATAATTTCCTTGCATTTTCAGTAGGCTGCCACTAGATCTGCTCAGGCCCATGTGGGGTAAAGAAGGCAGGTTTCAGCCACAGGTGTGGTTGACTGAATGGTTTCTTTTAAATAATAACTGGGTTTTAAAGAATTATTTTAGATTGTCATTTTTTTCGAACAACTATGCAAAATGCACCAGAAATACCATCTTCCAAAGGATGCTGCCCAATTCAAGCCCGTCTTAAAGGAATGAATTCATATGGCAAATATCATGCTTTTCTCCCTATTTCCTGATAATGGATCATAATTTAGCACTTTGTGCGTTCAAATACAGAAGACTGGTCCAGGTATTAAATTTAGGCTTGAGCTTGACATCCCCAAATTTTACTAAATGACTGAACTAATTATAGCTTGTTTTAAATCCGATTTTATCAAGACAGGAGCAGGAGGCTTCTCTCTAGTCCACTTTGACTCTCCTTAGATCCATAAGAACTACCAGAAGCAGAATTAAATCCTAGAATTTCTGCTGCTTCACTCTGTGAATTTCTCCAGCCCTTCCTCCTCTAGAACCAGACACTACACATTCAGCTGTCTTGCAAGTAAGATTTGCTTAGAGACCCAATTGTGGCCATTAGTTTTGTCTTTCCTGAGGGCCTTTCCAACTAAAAAAGGAAAACAGAAAAGTAATATGCATGAAGTAGGCACCAGACAATCTCTCAGCTATTACCTCATCCTTAAGACTCCCCTGAAAAGTCAGGATTATCAGTGCTTTCATCAGAGGAAGAAACTGGGGAGTTTAGTTTTTAAAGTAACCTTTGCAAAGACACTCGGAGAGTAAGCGGCAGAATCTGTCCAGCTTCCTCGAGCTGTTTTTGGATGCACGACTCCAAGATACCTTTAAGTTCCTAAGACTACTTTTTCTTCTCTGCTCTCAAGTCCTGCTCCCTTGGAGGCCTCGGCACCAGAAAGGGAAGGATTTCCTGAGTCTCTGCACTGTCTGCTACTCGCCCATGTGAGCCTTTCCAAACTGGTACAACCTTCATCTGACTATCTTGTCATGTCTCTGTGGGGCTTCAAAACCGCTAAGAAAAGTGGGTATAGTATAGCACTGAAATCGAGTGGATGGTGGGATTCAAGTCATTTTTCTTGCCTATTTTCCTCAGAGCTAGTGTTGTTAAAGTGGAAAAGAAGGGGGAAAAAATGCTGTTTTTTTAATCTTTTTTCTCTTTCACATGTGAATTCAGCCTCTAGGCTGAAAACACATGTCTGCATCTTTATGTCTCAGAGAACACAAGGAAAACTAGTTGCACTTTCTGTGCAGTTGAGGCACGTTGTCAAAATAGTTCCTGCTGCTTGATGAATATAAACTCAGGTATTAGGACAGGCATAGACCTTCATGCTATGTCAGGGAGAAAATTTCCTTCTTATACGGAGCAGAATTTCCATAATTGTTAGTGATCAGGATCAAATGTATGATATGATTTAGTTCTTTTTCTACTTCTGTGTCTCCTTTTTTCCCTTCCTCCATTATTTCTTTGTTCTACAAATATACACAAAGCACCTACTAAGTGGCAGGCCCCATGCCAGGGATGGAGAACAGGAACGTAAGACAGGACACACCCCATGTCAAAGTTTCCTGGGAAGAACAACAACTCGGATTTGTTGAGTACGTGGAAAATTATAATTCACGAAATCGTTTAATTTTGATAACCACAAGAAGGAGAGATTATTATGCTCATTTTACTGATGAAAAAATTAAAGTTCAGAAAAGTTTAATGACTTGCCCTAGATCACACAGCAAGCAAGAGGCTGGAGCCAGATGAGAGCGCTGGTCCATCTGATTCCAATGTCTTGCGCTGAATTATGCACCAGCCATGCCCTTTATTTCTCTCCCTGCTATAATGCGTTTTCATTTTACTTAGGTACCTTAACAGACATAAGAGTTTAGACAGAGAACATTAGATTTGGAAAATCAAGAACTCTTGAGAAAAGATTACATTAGTATTTTTAATCATAAAACAAATTAAATCATTTATTGGACATGAATAAATGAAATAAACAATAAGTCGAATACAGTCATTTAATTTGATTGAACCAAGATTTATCACCTCCTATGGGCAAAGCACCATTTGAGAATATCAAGATTAAAAAGGGGTGGACCCCCACGTCCTGGAGCTTGGAGTCTAACTGGAAAGTCAGAGATATAGAAATGACTCCAGTAATAAAGCCAATGATTGTGAAAGCTGTAACAGACGTTGAAAAAACACACTGTGGGGTTTTGAGGAATAGAGACATTCGGTCTCCACAGGGACAACTGAATTAGATTTTTTGAAGGGTGTTGGATTAAGTATGGATTTAAAAAAAATCAATATTGCGTGAATAAACTGGGGAAAGGCGTTGAAGATAGGGTGAAGAGTTTTGAGCAAAGGTAAAGCACAGTGGTTTTAAGAATGGGCTAAAAAAATGTTTTAGTCAAATTTCGCCAATCTGTGGACAGTTAAAGATGGCAGAATGACAAACATCCGCATTTCTTTTCCCAACAATGACCACATTAAAATGATGATCAACATTTAAAAACATTAGTAGTCAAGAGGAACTAACAAATTCATTGCATATGGAAAGCACTGGAGGATGGGGTCTGGTAAAGCAGAGAACCTGAAGCATGGGAACCCATGCACGTTAAGGATCTCAGCCAGTAGAAGGAAGAGAAGCTCATTATTAAAGGTTGAAAGACTGAGGGATTAACAGTAAACATGCCACTTGCTCAAACATTCCCGTACCATTGCCTTAAATTGTGATGTTCATAAGAGCCATGCACATACATAGGCAAGAAAAAAGCAAGTGTTCTCTCTAAACAAACTAAATGGCCCCAAAGCTAACTTCTCTTTGTTCCAGTTGTAAAGCATCTCCTGATTGAATAATCTAATATTCACCAAGCCCTACCCAGGTACAGAAAGAAAGAGTCACAGGACTCTTGTGGGAGAGTTTGCTCAAATACAAGGGACTAGAACAGTGAGATGCAAAGTCTGCATAAGAGTTGGTCTCCTAACATTGTTCCCCTATTTGGCT
Organism: Potos flavus; assembly: GCA_028534135.1. Lineage (NCBI taxonomy): Eukaryota > Metazoa > Chordata > Mammalia > Carnivora > Procyonidae > Potos > Potos flavus. Next base: position 8,917,214 of record CM052901.1, on the reverse strand, counting down.
TCCAGAATGCCTACAGCCAAGTGTGTAACCCACAGGCAAGTTAACTCTGCATGCCACTAAACCTCTCCAAGCCTTAGATTTCTGATCTTTAAACTAGAAAAGAGAACACATACCCTGCTTATTTATGAAAGTAACTTGATTGAATTCAATGTGATAAATATTTATTGAGAATGAATCATATGCCACTAAAATATTGAGGAGTAGGGGTGGGAGGCTGAGGATATGAGGATACATAGATGCTGGAGTCTCTGAACATTAGAAATCATATATGATATTTCATCGTATCAAAATATAGCATTATGAATAATCATGAAATACTTGAAACTGCCAGTTTTCCTAACAGTCAGTAAGAGATTGTGTCTAAACTAAGATTTGAACTTGCTCTTGCTGCTTGGTGTAGGATTTAATGGAGAATAAAAGTAACAAATAGAGTTAGAAAAAAAAAAAATCCCATGGGAGCCTGGGTGGCTCAGTTTGATAGGCATCTGCCTTCTGCTCAGGTCATGATCCCAGGGTCCTGGGATCTAGCCCCGCATCGGGCTCTGAGCTCAGTGTGGAATCTACTTCTCCTTCTTCCGCTGCCCCTCCTCCTCACTTGGGTGCTTGCACTCTCTCATTCTCTCAAATAAATAAAATCTTAAAAAAAAAAATCACAAAGAAAGAAATATGCCAAGTGAATTTGGAAACTAGCCTGAATGAAGTGAGGCTTCAGAAGAAAATCATTAGGCATAACTTTCAAAAGGTAGGTTAGGGAAGGTAAGCCCATCATTTATTAAATTCAGACCCAAACACAAATATTTTTCACAGAGTTCTAGAAGATTGGTTGTAGTACAGTAAGGTTTTACATGATGAAGACCCCGTTACTAAATAGGTTGGAGTAAGTTTTGAGGATTGGGTGTGATCAATCAATCAGTATGAATAATCTAGTCCCTTGTATTTGAGCAAACTCTCCCACAATATAGTGTCTACTGATTTGTATTAAGAATCATTTTCAGAATGTTAAGAACAGCTAGCGTTTCTCATGTATGTCAACAAACTTACCCCTCAAAACCATTTTCTCCCCATCCACTGCTGTGGCCCAGATACCTATGAAATGCTCCCTTGCCCACGGTGGCTGCCACTGATCCACGGTCTCACCGGGCTCTGCCTTCCCATTCCTTCAAACTCTGTGTTCCATCTTGCTCATCCCCTTTGCAGGACCCTTACTGATAGAGCTTTTTTGGCTTTTTCCTTTTGATCTGATGATATGAATTAGTTCCTACGTCTACAACCTGGCTTCACCAAGGGTATCATAATGTTTTTTTTTCTCCTTCAGTCCATGCTCAGAAGTTGTGGGAAGCTCCATATCTGCACCAGCCCTAGTTCCTACTCTCAGCCCAGGCAGAGCCCCCAGGTCTGGCACCCCTTTACTCAAGAAGGACTTTCAGACAATGACTACGTTCTTCCGCAATGTTAGGCCCTCCACTCAGTAGTTTATGCAAGTGACTGGTATTAATCTTCCAAAAACAGTCATGTCACAATCTATTTTATCACTTTCATTTTCCAGATGAGGCAATTTAAGATTCAGAGAGATGAGTTAAGCATTTGCCCAGTCACACAACGAGTAAGAAGGTTTGCGCCGCTCCAGTCTGGACTCCTTCCAATTCACAGCACTGTTTTTACCTTTGGGGTTTTCTTAACCACATAAGCTCTACAGAATTTAAAGATACCGAGCATGTCATCTTGTCCTCAAATTAAGCCACTTTAGTCACTTCAACTACATATCTTGGAATATGATTTCCAGTAGGATCCCTATTTAGTTGCTCTCCCCTGGCCATGATCCAGCGTGACTATTTATCTATGTGCAGATATAAATATATGTGACTCTATATATCATGATTTCCATGAAACATAATATTTACTTTGCAAAAATAGTGGTGCTGGCAACTGCACTCAGTAATGCCAGTGTGGCTTATCTAAGGCATAGAATGGCAATTTGGGTCTATGAGTAAATAGAGGATGTTCTAATGTAAGCATCATTCCCTTTAATGTTACCTTGGTTGCTGTGCTTTGGAATCAGTGTGAAGGGAAGCAAACAAAGAACATATATGGTACCACATAGCATGAAAGACAAAATGTGCTATAAACAAAGACTGCATATTTTAAAGCAGGGTGAAGGAGGCAATTTTCTTTAAAAGGTAATAATTTGCTGCTAACTACTAAGGGAAGAAGCTGTTCCTTTGTTGGCAAGTCTTCATTGCCAATCTATCTAAAATTGCAAGTACTTAAATAAAATGAAATACAAAGGAGTTCGGGAACATCTTTGGATTTCAAACCCAAAATGTAGCTTAGAATATGCATGATGATTTTATCCCGCAAGGGTCACCCTGTAATTTTTATTTTAATTGAGAAGAAAGAGTCAGAGTACTGAGGGGCCTCCACTGGGGTGACGTCTCTGGAAACGTTGCCATAGCTGACAGCACACAGCACAGCCTGCTTCCGAATGTCCAGGAAAGAGACCACGTGAAAAGTGGCAGACTGATGGAAATATTTCAGAATACTCTGATACACAGAAGGGAAAGGAAGGAAGGAAGGAAGGAAAGAAGGAAGGAAGGGAGGGAGGGAGGGAGGGAGGGAGGGAGGGAGGGAGGGAGGGAGGGACGGAGGGAGGGACGGAGAAAGAAAAGGAAGCCAGACTGTTTAATCAACCACAGCTAAAAAGCTAGACTTTCTCTTGCTTGTAAAACACAAACAAGGGTTTTGTGCTTTATTTTGCTTGATGATAATATTTTATGAGAGAAATATAAATCAAAACAATCTGATGATGTTGTTAAAAGGATGAAAATAGCATCGCAGTTCATCTTGTTTACGACAGATAATACGAAATAAGGTTCCTCTCTGAAGAAGGCGTTTTATGAGAAGCCTAGTTATTTAGAAGTGCACTTGATAGTAAAGAGAAGAGCACTGGATTTGGTTTGTTATTATTAAAGGTTACAAAATGTGATTTATAAATATTTCATATGATTTATGTCCCTGGGTTACAGGTAGATTTGTTTATATTTACTACTTTTTTTACAATACGCTGTATTGTTCGTGAAATTTTATTTGTCCTGAAATGCTATAAAATAAATTTGCGTAAGAGTGCACGAAATCTCATCAGAGGAAAAGATATCTTTCCCCAATGTATTCAGTATTTCTCCCTCAATTAACTCCAAGGTGGGATTTGTCCGTCATTATTTGCCTTTTAACATTTAACATTCAGCAGAATATTTCTCTTCATAATATATAGAATTTCCTCATCTAAACAGATTCATTTTGAATATATTATCAATCGCAGATATGAATGAAACTTGTTAATATAAATATATTCTGAGTGAAGATGATTAAAAATGAATGTTTAGAGCACTAAGTAACAGCACTTGATTTTTGGATCACTGATGCTACAACTGGAAGTAAGGCCTATGGGACCACAATTCAATGGGAATTCACTAGAACGTTAGGGCTACAAGGGAGGAGACAGTAACTTGCTGCGTGACTTTGCACATAAGTCACTTAACCCCTCTGGGCTTCAGTTTTCTCACGTGTAACATAGAAAAAATCTTCAGTGTGTAAACGTTAATGACTGCTGCAGCTCTAATACCCGATGAGTCCCTTTAATCGTGGGTGAAAAAAATATTGGCTCAGAACTTCCGTCAATGTTGGTAAATAAAACAGGGCCCATTAATCATTTAAAAAATACATCTACAATTATTCATCTATTAATCATCTTGTATATTAATGTTTCCATCCTAAATTAAGATGCCATCTAGAAAGAAAATGTTTATATAATGAACCACAAAACAAAGGAGCACATGTATTAACGGTATTGATAAACAGCCATAAGAAGGTAGAATGCAGAAATGTCATTCTGCCAAGGATAATAAGGTGAAGATTAAGTGGAAGGAGCTGCATTTGGTGCTCAGTCTTCAAGAACAAAAATCTCAAATTTGAGGAGCCATTTCTGGTAAAGGTAACTGTTATAGTTAATTTCACGTGAAGACTTGACTGGGCTAAGGGAAGCCCAGATTGCTGTTAAAAAATATATTTCTGGGTGTGTCTATGAGGATGTTTGGGGAAGAGATTAGCATTTGAATCAGTAGACAAAGTAAAGAAAATTGCCCTTATCAATGTGGGTGTGGATCATGCAATCTACTGAGGGGCAGGGGCAAAAAGAACTTTTGTTAGAAAAAGGGCAAATTTATTTTCCGTACTGGAACTGCTCTCAGACATCAGTGCTCCTGGTTTGGGGGCCTTCCAACTTGGCCTGGAACCAGCACTGATACCACTGACTTTTTGAGTTCTCAGACTTTTTAGGATTGGACTGGATCTATACCATCGGCTTTCCTGGGCCTCGAGCTTGCTGACGGCAGAAGATGGGACTTCTCAGTCTCCACAATAGCATGAGCCAATTCCTCATAATAAATCCCCTTTTATATACTTCTCTTTCTATCCTATTAGTTCCATTTCTCTGGAAAACCCTGACTAATGTAGCAACTCCGTGATCAATAATGCTGAAAATAATTAAAATGCTGCCCCAGGTTTCAAGAGGAAGAGGCTAATGGAAGGTATTTGATGAAGAAGGCAATTCCAGGAGCGCCTGGGTGGCTCAATCGGGCAAGAGGCGGACTCTTGATTTCCATGCTCAGGTCATGATCTCAGGGTCCACGCCCAGCATGGAGCCTGCTTAAGATTCTCTTCCTCTCTCCCTCTGCCCTTCCTCCCTGGCTTTCCGAAGAAGAGAAGGAGGAGGAGGAGGAGGAAGGGTAAACCATACAAAAGGTAAGAAGGGTTTGCACTGGGGTGTTGGTAGTAGAAAAGCAAAGAGCATGGCTAATGTCATGGATATTTGGAAGGAAGAAAGGATGAGTTTGGGTGGAAGACTAGAATAAAGGTGATCCAGAGAAAGAAATCAAGTTGTGTCTTATTTTAAAATCTGTGATGTGGAAGCTCATAGTGGCCTTAATGAAGCAAATGAAATAAAAAAGAGCTGAAATGGACAGGGCAAAAAATAAAAAATGGCTGTATGCATGATACAGGGAAGCTATCAGGATTCAGAGGTAGAAATGTCTAGTAGGCGATTAGAAATGAGAGACAAATAGACATGTGGGAAGTAGGTTCACTTGAGAGCTTTGGTCCATGACATAGAAATGTTAACTGAGGGCGAACTAAGGGAGTGGGAATAAATGATATCCCTAAAAGATAAGACAAAAAGAAAATTCTAGAGGCTTGAGGCTATTCATTATAACTGGGGGTTTATCTTGGAGTGATGCAATACCTTATACCTAACACTATTATGTATACATATATATTCTCCTTCGTGTTTGTTCTTTTGACAAAGTGGGTAACGCAATTAGGTAGATAGCAAATTAAATCTGAACAAAGATGTGATAAAAGAAATTTGATCTTTTCATATCCTCTGCAATGTTTTGAGGTAGAAATAAAAAGCCTCAATAACAAAAATACAATTAATTTATTTTTACCTCAGATTACCTTTACCTTTTACTGCAATCCTATCTGTGCTAGGCTAGTCCCTTAGGAAAACCAGATAAGCCACTGTTGTCATCAAGGAGCTTATCTTCTAAGGAAAGGCAGAAGGACCGCTCAGCAAAACTAAAACCAGAATTTTTTTTTCTGTTAACTCCTTTACTAGATATTTGCCAGTCATAATTGGAGCACATTTAAGGTGAGGAAAAAGTAAAAAGTTGCATCAGGGGTCATGTCTTCAATTATTTTAAATGTAACTAGACATGACGATAATGGAAATGCACAGTATAAAGGGTCAAAAAGAATTGGATCTTCCTCTAGTCACTTTTGGAGTTAAAATTTGGGGGGAAATAGAAAGTCTGCACTTTAGTGGGTCTCTGCATTACCCAAAGAAACAGTGTAATTCCAACCATAAACATTAACCATTTTATGAGAATGCTCACAATTTTCTAAGCAGTATAAATAAAATAGAAAATGTACTCACAAACTCCATATTATATTATTATTAGAAACAAAGCAAAAGTAGCTTAAAGAGTATTAGCTTGGTTGAAAAAGCAAGAAATAATTAAGCATTGGAGATTTCAGCCAACGAATAAGGTGGATGCATAAAAATATCCCCAGGAAATTAATGTTGCTTTCGAGGAATGTTAAAATATTAAATTCACCCCAACATCTGGAAGATAAATTCTCTTTATGCATTTTTAAAATAAGGACATAGACTATATATTTGCCTGTACAAGAAGGTAAAGAATTTGATGGGAGTTTCTCTAGCCTCCAAAGCAAATAAGACAAATCATTTTCTGTAATTTTTCTCATTTTGGCAATAAAACAACATAGATATTTTTTCCTTAAAAAATACAGTCTTATTAAATTCCACATATTCCAGACTTGAACTGTATGAATATAAAACTGTTACTTTATATTCAAAGCTAGTCCAATTATAAGACCGCAATCTTGCTGTAAATCTTGCTACCTTGTCTTCAAGATAAATGTTGATTTAAAGATTATAGAAGAGAAACAAAAAATGATCCATGCAAGTTGCCCATAACTTTTATGTTTATCTAAGGACACCTGTAAAATAAACCACCTTCACTTATCCCCAGCTCCCCATAATTGCTTAAACTCCTATCCTGTGTTTTGATGGCTGTGTATCAAAAAGTTTGCTGAAGAAGAATAAAAGAATTTGGAGAATTTGCGGTGTTTCAAGTTTCCAAATTTACTGGGTTGATTTTATTGTTTATTCATTCTTTTCAACTGATAATTTGAAAGTGCTATAGACTGAATGTGTGTGTCCCCTCCTCCAAATTCCTATGTTAAATCCTACTTCTAAGTCTGTTGTTATTTGGAGACAAAGCCTTGGGAATTCAGTAGGTCATAAGGGCAATGCACTTGTGAATGAGATTAGTACCCTTATAAAAAAGGAATCCTTAGAGATCTGCACTGCCCCTTCAACCAAGCAAGGACACAGAAAAAGATGGCCAACTATGACCTAGGAAGCAGACCTTCACCAGACATCAAATGTGACTGCACCATCTTGGATCCCAGCCTCCAGAGCTATGAGAAATAGAATCTTGTTGTGTAAGATACCCAGTTTATGGTAATTTTGTTATAGCAGCTTGAATGGATTAAGAGAGAAAGGGGTGATTTTTCTCTTACAAATGGGCTTACCTTAGTGTTATTATTGTTGTGTTATATGATATACTTTGATTAGAATTAAGCCTGTTTTCCCCCACTATCTTTCTGGAAATTTTCTAGCAATTAATGCTTTTCCTTAATATAAATGACCCAGTTACACTTGATTCTTTTTGTATGTGCATGGATGATGGAGGAGTCCAGGAAAATACTAAAGATAAGCTTTTCTAGTCTCCAGTGCAAGATGAATCTCCGTCAACGTTCACCATCTTGAGCAAGAAGAGTAACCCATTTGTTTCTCCCTGTAGCACAAATGCAGAAAACCAGCTTGATTCCCACTGCAAAGATGTACACAATGTGTGGAGATATGGTTATATATTTATTTAATTATATTTATATATTCAAGCCAGGACCTAACCCAGCCTGTTGATTACCAGAGGTTTACCTTAGAGTTACAACCGAATCACTGAGTATCAGCTCCTTTAATTTTATCATCTTTTCCTGCCTTCGGACAGCAGAGTTCCTAGGTCTTGGGCTTTTGGACTACAAGAATTACACCAGCAGTGTCCTCGTTCTCAGGCCTTCAGACACAGACTGGATTATACCATTAACTTTCCTGCTTCTCCAGCTTGCACACTGCAGACTGTAGGACTTCTCACCCTCCATAACTACATGAGCCAATTCCTAGAAATATCAAGCTCTATCTCTCTCTCTCTGTGTCTGTAAATACATATATAGTTGACCCTTGAACGATGTAGGGGTTAGAGGCACTTACCCTCCCCTACACATTTGAAAATCTCCTAGATAACTTTTGACTCCTCAAAACTTAACTACGAATAGCCCTACTGTTGAGTGGAAGCCTTACTGATACCATACACTGTCGATTAACACATATTTTGTATATATATTATATACTGCATCTTTACGAAGTAAAGCAAGTGGGAGAAAAGAAAGTTATTAGGTAAATCATAAAGAGAAAATACATTTACAACACCGTATGGATTTATTAAGAAAAAACCCATGCATAAGTGGGCCCATGTGGTTCTAACCCATGTTGCTTAAGGGTCAAGAGTGTGTGTGTGTGTGTGTGTGTGTGTGTGTGTGTGTGTGTCCTATTATTTATCCTATTGGCTCTGTTTCTCTGGAGAACCCTGACCAATACTCTTATCTATTTAATTTTGCCATTGAAGAAAACTTAATTCATTCCCTTTTAATATCTTTCATGTGTAGCAATGTTTTTAGTTATTCATCTTGTCTATATTCCTTGCCCCTACTAAACTATGACTCTGATCATGCCATGCCCCTGTTCAAACTCCTGCCTTGTATTCTTATGTGAGTACCTCCACCTGCCACCTCAATCAACCTTCTGGGACTCTTCTTTGGTGCCTCCTCTTCCCATGCCATATCCGTTATCCAAAGTCAACCACAGGCCATGATGCTTTGTCTCTGTGCCCCTACCCATCATCCCTTCTAAGGATGATCTTTTCTCCCATTGCGTCATAACTAAATTATATTTGTTGTTAAAAGTTCAGTTCAAATGCCACGTTCTTTAACTCATTTGTTAGGAAATCCTCACCCTCTTTCCACCTCTGCCTTCCCAATTAAAAGTATCTTCTCTATCTTCTGATCTCTGATAGCCCCTTATCTAACTTTATTTTATGGAACTAATCATTTTTTACTTCCTTGTATAAGATAATATGTTTATTTAAATGTCTTATTTCCTCTACTGTGCTAAAGTCTTCTTAAAGGAACTATGGAATGTGTTCATTTCAGTGCCCCCCTCCCACAATAGCTTTTGCAATACCCTGCGTGTAGCAAATAATAATAATAATAATCCTTCATAGATACTACAATAATGAATAGCCAGTATTGCTAATGTGCCTAAAGATAGAATGGGGTGAAAAAAGATAGAATGGGAATCTCTAATCAGCACCAAATGAATTATACATCTTTAGAATGGGAAATAGCATCGCATAAAAGAGCATGGGATGGAGGCAGATCTGGGTTCGTCACCAGCTCCACTACTAACTAGAATATTTGCCTGGGCAAATTAGAGTATTTATTTCAGACTGTCCAGTTCTCAGGCAGATTAATGTTGTGTGCCACTAAGGTCATCACAAGTTTTAAGTTGTATAATTCACGTACATTTAAACACAATACTTGACACACTTGTAATTCATATCCTCTTAGCACATTGACAATATAAATACACTATTCTCTGGTATATAGGGTTGACATTGGTCAAATTTGGGTTCTTGGTAGGTCTTCTGTCTTTTTCCCCCTCCCCAGCTGCTTTTAAATTCCTTTATTTGACTTTTCCATTTTGCCATTTCACTAATGTGTCTAAATGTATATTGCAGAGTGCCAGGTAGGCATCCCACTCTTGGTTTTAGCTCAGGTCCTGATCGCAGGGTAGTGGGATCAAGCCCTGCGTCTGGCTTCGCACTCAGCACGGAGTCTGCTTGTCCCTCTCCCCCTGCTTCTCTCCCCATTCCATCTCTCTCTCTGTCTCTCTCTCTCTCTCACTCAAATAAATGAATGAATGAATAAATAAATAAATAAAATATTTTCTTAAAAAAGATGTATATTGTTTTCCCCGCCCAGTGCAAAAAGGTGTTTTTATTAAAGCATGGAGACAGAACCCATAGGCAGGAAGAGCTGGCGATGTTAATTGCTTTTAATGAATTTAACTGGCTATATTCGATGCTTATTGAGTCTTTGGATTTTTGTATTGTGTCAGTTCTGAAAAATTCTAAATCATTATTTATAATATTTATCTGCCAGAATCTCTGTATTTTCCTACTTTTACTCCAGTTACACACTAGGCCTTCTATCCTCCATATTCCTTAAACTCCATATTCCTTAAACTCCATATCCCTTAAACACATATGCAGACATATGTGTTGCATTCTATGTTACTTCTGCAAGACGATCTTCCCAAAAAATCAATTCACTATTTTTCCATGTCTAGTCTGCAAGTCAATCTCTTCTGTCATTTTTATGGCTGCAACTGTATATTGCTTTTGTTTTGATAATATCTATTGCATTCCTTTTCAAATATTTATGGTTATTTTTAATAGCCTCTCATTTTTTTATTTCCTTAAATATTTTCTGCAGTTATTTTATACTCTATATCAAATAATTTTAATATATAATTCCATTGAAATTTAAGTACAGTATTAGTATTCCTAGATTCAGCCACCATATACAGTTTGTGTGTTGGGTACTCTTTATTAAAATGTCAGAACCCTGAGGGCGCCTGGGTGGGTAAATCTCTTAAGCGTCTGCTTTAGCTCAGGTCATGGTCCCACGGTCCTGGGATGGAGCCCAGCTTGGGGCTCCCTACTCAGTGGGGAGTCTGCTTCTCCCTCTCCCTCTGCCCCTCCTCCCAACTCATGTACATTCTCTCTCTCTCTTTCTCAAATAAATGAATAAAATACTTAAGAAAATTTAAAAAAATAAAAATAAATAAAAAACCCAGCAAGTAAATTGGAAATGCTTTTCTCTATATGGGAATTTTTCTTTGTTTTTACTTAGAGCCTACAGATGCTACTGATAGAGACCATATCAGCCCCTTAGAAGTTCCCAATATGTTGTGGGACACTGAGGGTCAACTCTGTAATCCCAACACTGGCCCAAGGCTTAACTTGCCCCTAATATTGCTGATATAAGCATTTTTACTCAAGGCAACCCTCCTTTTTTACTTACTTGATGCTCAGTTCTACATATACTGAGCTCAGTTCATATTTGTTGATGGGAAAGAGACCTAAGAGAACGCCCTCACCTAAGAACTACAATTTTTCCTGAAGACAGTTTCATACAAAATTAGGTGTTTTGCAGTGACAGGAACCTTCGTTGAACATTTTCTGCCATCCTTGAAGTGGAAAGCTATTGATTATATAAAAATTTCATTAATGTATATAAATTTGGTCTTGCATTATTTGTATAGTTTTTCAGTATCTTTTTATGTGTAAATTTCCCTCCCTTCCTACTTTTTGAGCTTACTCTAAACAGAAAACATGTAGTCTACTTCAGTGGTATTCCCATAGCACCCATAATATGCTAGATTTGCAGTAAATATCTGTTTATTATATACCCAAAAAACCCCTTCTGTGTTCTTTCATTCCTATGAACAGAGTCCAGGGTGAAAACTGAGAGTGCGAATTATCTGGTAGATGCTCTGAAAAGTAGTAGATAAGAATCCCCATATGTGAACTTATATATCTATTTATAAAGATGGAAACTTAATCTTCCCCTTTTTGAAATTCTGAGTCTCAAGCGTTTAATGCCTTTTTTCCCCACACTTTTACCTCTTTGCCTTTGTACAAGATTCCCAGACAGCAAAAAGATCAAAAGCATTAATACTATCTTATGACATACCCTAAAAAATAAAACAGGTAAAAAAAAAAAAAAGCCACATGAAATACTAACTTCTTTTGAATGTGGAATTTAAAAGGCTAGATTTAGTGAAACAGTATCACATTTATTAATAATACCATCCTATATAATAGGACCTTCTTAATGGGAATATAGACCAATTCTCCCATGATGATTATTTGGTGATACAAAAAAATAAAAATTACAAGAAAGGTCTAAAATAAAAGTGGTAATTAAAGATGAGAGAAAAGTGCATAGTCAATGCTTAGTTATCTGAAGACCAAAAATTCAGATTGTATGTCCCCTCTTTCTCTTTGGTTGCCTTTTGGCTGAAGGATTATGATCTTCACCGGTGGGTAGAAAGAGAAAATTAAAGAACAGAAAGTCTAAGGGGCGCCTGGGTGGCTCAGTCGGTTAAGCATTTGAGTCTTGATTTTAGCTCAGGTTATGACCTCAGGGTCGTGGGATTGAGCTCCACATGGGGCTCCACGCTCAGTGCAGTCTGCTTGTCCCTCTCCTTCTGCTTCTCCTCTGCACTCACCTTCTCTTTCTGTATCCCCCAAATACATAAATAATATCTTGAAAAAAAAAGAACAGAAAGTCTCTATCCATTCAGAGAAATTTTAATCATTCTGATAAAGAACAGAGGTAGAGGAAACTGAACCTTCAGTTTCAAAGGAGGTTTGTACATTATACATATTCTTTTGGTTCATTTACCTAATTCCCCCTAATAATCCAAACTTAGTAGTACATACAGTACTTTACACTTATGTTGATCCATATGTTATGTCTGAGAGTTAAAAATGGAGGAAAGAAGGACTGTTGGCTAGGTAGTTCGCACATAATTCACCTCTTCTGGCCAAAGCCCTGAAATGAATCTTCCATAAATTCAAATATTGCCTAAAAGGTTCTCACTATCAACAGGCCCTATCCAAAGACTAAAAAAATCGACAGTAATATAAAGTAATATGAAGGATACAATTCTTGAGTTCTGCCCAAAATCTTACTTACATTAGTTTTCTATAGCAACCGAAATTGGTAAAATGCTACTTGCATAAAGACAGTACTCATCCGTTAGAATACAAGTAACACAGACCCACGCAAAGCAAGTAATCTGTTAGATTAGTTAACTGTCATGTTGGAAAGCAAAAGCAGAGAATAACTAGGATTTTTGTTGAAGCAGATAAAGTGAATTTGAAGAGTCTTAAACTTAGGAGAATATATATGTACTTAGTTCAGTAGGGCATATTTTCAAAGGCAGACTTGTCTGTTTTAGTTTCCTGTAGCCAGACTATTGGTAAGCTGTTAAAGAATGACTTCCTAATATTACACCACCAGGCACCAGTGCAATGAGTACAATGATTCAAATTCCTCAACACTAAATCACTAATATTTAGAAAACCTACAGAATTCCTTTATATACTTATTTTTTTTAATTTCAATATTTATTTTTATCTCTTGTAACAGGTGAGGAAAGCAGCTGCTATGCTCTTCCTAATACTACTTAAATTCTGTTCATTCTTTGATTTTAGCACAGTTCTAAAAACATTGTGATTGAGATAAAGCAAATAACAATGTACTGAGGTTGATGAGAGGTGGTACAATATGTACTTGAATAGTATGGGCTTAGAAGTTAAGTTATATGTACCTGGATTTAAATCCTGGGTCTGTCCCTTACTATTTATACAACTTCTTACATCATAGTTACTCTGTGAGTTCATTTAACTGGGAGTGGACTAATAATAGCATTTATATAATAGAGTTTGTATGAGGATTAAATAAAATAACCCATGTAAAGCATTTTTCACAGTACCTGACAGTAAGTGTTCAATAAAGGTTATATATAATTATTATAATCAATCAAGACATTATGTAATGGAACTCGTCAGTCTATACTATAATAAACCCCAATCACTAGGAACTGTATATGCATTAGTTTTAATCTGTATTTATTATCTTTATTTCACAGATACGACAACTCAGACCCAGATATTTTAGGTAACTTACCTGAATCACATAGCTACCAGTGAGAGGATCAAGTACTAACTACAAGTCTGTTTTACCCCCAAAGGCCACACTTTTTCCACTCTACACTGCCTCTTAAATGAACAGCTATTGTTAATTATGGTTGAGATCTCAGTGGGGCAGGAGGGAGTGCATGTGGGAATGCATTCACATAAGAGAGCAGCATATTTAAGATGTCAAGATTAGGCCACCTCCAGGACCACCTGTCATGATAGGTCAAAGCCCCATATTATCCCGCTCTACCACTGTCAACATAATTGTATGATTCTGTAGAGTTTCTTCCTTGTGACTCACAAAACATCAACAGACCTGTTTTCTATAGTTTAGCAGAATAAAGGACACTTGTTCCATCTGAATTGAAACACACTTGTAAGTATACAGCCGAAATGTTTTCGAGCTCCAAGCATGCTAATGCATCAGGCTGATTGAATTCCCATTCTGAAGTAAGTTCAACTAAAACACCGTAAAGCCTAATGGAGAAAAATGAAAGATACTGGTGCTAGAAACAACAGGTGGAGCACTGAACATACGTTGAAAGAGACATTACAATGGTAGAAGAGCACGGAGCTGCTGAAAAATCATGGCAGGCTCAGCAAAATCCTTTTATTAGCTGCGATAGCAGTATCTAGAAGGGTAATTAGGGATTTGAGCAGCATCACACACGGTAATAGAGGGGGCTAGGATGAACTGCAGCCTGCTACAATAGCATGTGCCAGTCAGAGGAAGACTGTGCATTCAGTTTGAAAAATCAATGAAAGGAAGAAAATGCTATTAGTGCCTGCAATTGTTGAAGGGCTGACTTCAAGGTGATGGGTGAAGCTCTATCGAGGTGCTATGAACCAAGAAGAGGATTGCAAATCTTTATTTCCCAAAGTACCATTACAGGTCAGCCCTGATTTGCAGATATACAAAATTTCAAAGGGACTCTGAATTGCAGAGACAGCCAAGTTTTAAATAGGTGGTTCTTTCCCCTGTGTGGCCAAATGGGTGCCCTGGTATAGCTTCCTACACCATCTATGAGTATCGGGCTATGTACAAGCTATAGAAGGAAAGAGTTATAGATGAAATTCTTAATAAGATTAATCAAAGGTATTAACAAAAATCTAAGAATGCATTCATCATTGTGTTTTTCCAGCAACTATTTACTCCATGCTAAATATATCCACAGGCCCACTAAACCATGCGTGAGAGATAGCAAGAATCTGAAACATAGCTTTAATCTGAAGAAATGGAGGAAAAGCACATTATACCATACAAGTTAAAATCATAAAATACAAGAATGATAGGTGTCTTGGCAAAAGCATATATATAAATGTCAGTGATTCGGCAAGTTAAACTAACTTAAACGCTCTTGAGTCTTCGCTTTCTCATCTAAGCAAGTGTCATATGAATTGTTAACTTGACATAGTTGTCAAAATTAAATTTTAAAAATGCATGTGAAAGTCACTCCTTCCTCTGGAAGATGGAATAGAAATAATTTTGCCTCTCTCACACACTAAATACAACTAAAAATGCTGGGTAGTGTCTATAAAACAAAATGTATGAACTCTTTGAAAGATAAAAAGAAAGAGTAAGACTGGCTAGCGGCCAGGAACCCACAGAAATTTTTTTAAAAAACACATCCAAATAATGTATGCTTTAAAGAGGGGATCTTAATGGAAACCTAACATAAATGAACTAAGGGAAAATGAAAATAAAACACATGACAATTTGTTGATCTATTAATGTGGTACTTAATCTAAGCTATTTTAGGAAACTAGAGGAAGAATAACAAATGATATTTTAAGACGTAGAAAGAGTGAGGGGCACCTGGGTGGCTCGGATGGTTAAGTGTATGAGAGGTGATTGCAGCTTAGGTCTTAGGATCTCAGGGTTGTGAGTTCAAGCCCTGCATTGTGCTCCACAGTGGTTATGAAGCTTAGTTGAAAAAAAAAAGGTAGTAGAAAGAAGGAAATAATAGAAGACGGGAGCAAGTATCAGTGAAATTGAAATATAAAACAATATAAAAAAATCAGGGGGCGCCTCGGTGGCTTAGTTGGTTAAGCTTCTGCTTTCTGCTCTGGTTGTGATCTCAGGGTCCTGGGATCAACCTCCATGGCAGGCTCTCTGTTCAGTGGGGAGTCCACTTCTCCCTCTCCCACTGTCCCTGTTCCCACGTGCATGCTTGCTCTCTCTCTCAAATGAATAAATCAAATATCTTAAAAAATACATTAAAAAAAATGAAGCAAAAGCAAAAACTAGTTCCTAAAAAAAAATCTGTTGCCTTTAGCCAGATTGACAAAGAAAAACAACAGGAAAAGACACAAATGAAAGAAAAAACATTACTGGGGCACCTGGGTGGCTCAGTGGGTTAAGCCTCTGCCTTCGGCTCAGGTCGTGATCTCAGGGTCCTGGGATCGAGCCCCGCATCAGGCTCTCTGCTCAGTGGGGAGCCTGCTTCCCCCCCCTCTCTCTGCCTGCCTCTCTGCCTACTTGTGATCTCTCTCTCTCTCTCTCTGTCAAATAAATAAATAAATAAAATCTTTAAAAAAAAAAGAAAATCTATTACTATAGATACCACAGATATGAAAAGGATAATAAGGAAATACTAGGAACAATTCTATGCCTATAAATTTGACAACTTAGATTAAATAGTCCAATTCCTTGAAAGACATAAGCTACCCAAATTCACTCAGTGGGTAATAAATAACCTGAATACTTCTACATCTATTTGAGAAATTATTAGTTTAAAACCATCCAACAAAGGAAATCTCAAGCACATAATTTCTCTGACAAATTCTACCAAACATTTAAGGAAGGCATAAAACCGATTCTATACAATCTCCTCTAGAAAATAGAATAAGGGGAAAACTTCCAAACTCGTTCTATGAGGCCAGAATCCCACTAATAAATCCGAAGACTTTTTAAGAAACTTGGGTGGCTCAGTCAGTAGAGTGGGCGACTCCTGATATGGGGGTTGTTGAGTCCAAGCCCCATGTTGGGTGTGGAGATTTCTTAAAAATAAAAATCTTTAAAAACAAAAACAGGCCAGGGGCGCCTGGGTGGCTCAGTGGGTTAAAGCCTCTGCCTTCGGCTCAGGTCATGATCTCAGGGTCCTGGGATCGAGCCCCACATCGGGCTCTCTGCTCAGCGGGGAGCCTGCTTCCCCCTCTCTCTGCCTGCCTCTCTACCTACTTGTGATCCCTCTCTCTCTGTCAAATAAATAAATAAAAGAAATGGAAGCAACCCAAGTGTTCATCAATAGATGAATGGATAAAGATGTATTTAAAAAACGAAACAAACAAACAAACAAAAAAAAGGCCATAGGACAATATTCTTTATGACAATAGTTACAAAAATCTTCTACAAAATATTAGCAATCAAATTCAGCAATATAGAAAAAAGATAATATATCATGACCAGGTGTGATCTATCCCAAAAATATAACTTTGGTTCAATATTGGAAAATACATCCAATATAATTAGTCATATTAATAGACTCAAGAAGACGGGGTTATGGACATTGGGGAGGGTATGTGCTATGGTAAGTGCTTGAATTGTGTAAGCCTGATGATTCACAGACATGTACCCTGGGGCAAATAATACATTATGTGCTATTAATAAAAAAAAATAGACTCAAGAAGAAAATCCGTATGATCATACCAATAGATTATCAAGGTAATGACACTCAGCAAACTAGGAGTAGAGGGGAACTTGATAAATCTGATAAAGGGCATCTACAAAATCCTAGTATGCAAAAGACTGAATGCTTCTCTCTAAATTCATGAACAATACAGGGACATCTTCTTTCATTATGTCTATGGAAGAATTTATGAGAGGTCTTAGGAAGTGCCACGTCAAAAAAAAAAAAAAAAGTAAAAGGAATACAGATTGGAAAGGAAGAAAAACTGTCCCTCTTTGCAGATGACATGCTTGTATACATAGACAATCTTAAAGATTCTACCAAAAGCTTCTAAAAGTTAAAGGCAAAGTAACTTTTTCAAGGGTACATAATATGAAATCAATATAGAAAAATCAACCATGTTTCTATTACCAGCAATGAACAATTGGGACTCAATATTAAAAACAAACAAACAAAAACATGACAGTAGCACCAAAAAAAGATTACTCGGGTTGGCACTTTACAAAAGAGCAGGCTCTGTATTTGAACATGACTATATCGATAAAAAATAAAATAAAATAAAAAAAGATATCAATTCTGCCCAATCAGAGCTATTTATTTACTGTAGCCCCTATCAAAATCTCAGTGCGCTATTGAAAATAGATATCAATAAGATGATTCTAAAGGCAAAGGAATTAGAAAAGTCAAAATTAGTTCAAAAAGGAACACAGTTGGAGTACTTACAAGACCTGAGTTCAGGACTTACTATGAATCTACAGCGATGAAGACTGGGTTTGGTGAAAAGACAAACTCAGAAATCAATGGAATAGAATAGGGAACCCAGAAATAGACACACAAAGTTGTATAGTAAGAAAGAAGTTCATACACTACTTTTCTTCTATATGGAAAGGTGGTGTAAGTATTTCTAATACTGGGATCAAGATTTTCTCTAAAACTATGGTTCTTTACCTATTTGTGGGCACATATCCATTGGAAGGCAAGAGCTATTTTTTGTTCATTACTATTCTGTGTTCTAAGGCTTGAGTTAATTCATCAAAATCCAGTTCTGCCACCCACTAAGGACATGAACTTGGGGACGGAGACTTCTCTCAGTTTCCTCTCCAGTAAAATGGGAGATAATACTACATACTCAGTGAGATTTTGTTGCAGATTAAATCATGTACATAAGGCGATCAGCAGAGCAAATGGCATATTGCTAACTCCCTTATATGTTAGCTGGCAGCCTTAGGTTAGGGGTCCTATGGTGCACATTCTTGTGCAAGTGATTACTGACGAAGAGTTCTCAGAAAAAGGGGAGTAAGGGAAGTAGGGTAGGGCAGAGGAAGTGACTAAACAAGACTATGGTCTCCCATTCAGAGGAGATTCAGCTTGATCCCAAGGGGGGCCTTGGAAACACAAAGTGCATCAGAGAAACAGCCCCACTTTAAAGAAAGGAAGTGAGATGCTTGTATGAAGTGAGTCCATTCGCAGCTGTGGGTTCCCTGGGAGTGTAAGTGGGTGGCTTCTGGGTGGCAGTCAAGAATTCCCTGGCAGAAGGGGTGAGCTGGAAGCAGTAAGCACTCAAGAAGCTGGAGGTAAGAACGTGCCTACCCCTGACACTCACTGAAAGCATCCTTGACATTTTATTGTGATCATCTGATTATCAGACCAAGAACGTAAGTGTACACTATGGCTTTAAAGACAATGCAATGGAACGAAGCCAGATTATAGAGTATCTCTCCCCCAACTTCAATAGAAAGAGCACATTAGCAGGAACCAAGAAGCACAATATTATTTCAAACACAGTGGCAAATGACAGCGACAGAAGATTTAAGGAATCGGCCTAGCTTATGACCCTTCCTGTCCACCTTCCACGCTCAGATTTGGAAGCACTATTAGGGGAAATAAAAGCGGAACAATTCTTGAAGACCAAAAGTGGCTCAGTGAGGTCTTCCGCTTCAGAGAAAATGCCACAGTGCCGGTATTTCACCAGAGGCAGAAAAGAAAGCCACAAAGTTTATCCTTTTTTCCCCAGCTAGGAGGAAAGCTAGAGAGGGAAGGTTGAAGGATGGTAAACACCAGGAGTTCGTCACCTTCAATAAACGAGGGTTAAGTAAAGGAGATGAAAAATTAAAAAGATCTCCCCAAGAACCAGGAAGCGTGGGGAAAAAACCTGGTGAGGGCTGACTGTAGTCCTCATGTTCCTCCCATTGCCAGAAAAAGAAAATAAAATGGTGGCCAAACCCACGTGTTTTGCCGGTGTTTACCTGTCATTATCAGGAAATGGGATGGGGACATCGCTAGGAATGTGCGAGTGCCTAGTGATGATAAACCATCTGGGCAGAATTCTGAATCTCTCCATTCAGAACAATTACCTTAAAATCAAAAAAATCAAAAGTAATAAAATTACGGAATCTCCCTCATGCCAAAAGCGAAACCATTTTATAAACTGATTTCTATCTCTTCAGCTTTCAGCTGTCCTTTAATTTACCAAACTATCTCTGCCATTACTACCGGGCCACCGGAGGCTGATCTTGCTAAGGTCAGCATTAACTCGCTAGTCCCCAAAGCCAACGGGTGACCTGTTGCAGACTTGATAGAACTTGGCCTCTGAGGAGCAGTGGACACCGGCAACAACAACCTCCTCTTTACAAGCCTTTCTTCTGTGTTGTCCATGATACCATTCTCTTTTGATGTTCCTCCAGCCTCTCAGAGGCTGCATTTCAGGCACTGTGAATGGTTTCTCTTCCTTAACCCGGAACCTAAAATGCTGGGGTCTCTCAATGCTTTGTCAAGCCCCATCATGTCTCTCCCTTCACATTCTTGCCAGCTCCTGTCAGGCACCCCCAAGGCTTCAGTGTCCGGCTGAGAGAGATTTAAAGTGTAGGTAATGAACAGGTCAGTTAAGAGCGAAAGGAAAGAGCATCCCAAGCAGGAACAGAATGTGAAAAGTCAACAAGGCGTATTTGAGGAAATAAATGAACTGTAATAATCATGAACATTTATTGAATCCTTGCTATGTACTAGGCACTACCCTACATGTTTTCAGTATATTAAATTGCTTAGTGCCAACAACCTACGAGTCACTTCCTCAGCCCCATTTACAGATGAGCAAACTGGGGCACAGAGAAGTTAGGTAAGTTTCCTAAACTACGCTGCCAGTGAATGGGGGGAGCCGGGCTCCCAAACTTGCCCTCCCATACTGAAGATGAGGGGAGAGTGCCAGGAGGGGCCTTGGACCTGCTCCTCTTGTCCACATGCCTGCCAGTCCCCCCTTCATGCTGCCAGCTACTTCAGGAGTAGGTTTAAATTTGATTCCTTCAAGGAAGCCCTCGCTGACCACCTCAGGCTCAACTTTCCACTGCTAGCCATTCATAAAGCTTTTCCCACTGCTGATTTTCCTAGCTAATTCCACTTATTCTCCGAGACGCAATACAAATGTCATCTCGGGGACGCTTTCCCTGATGCTCTCTCAAACAGATTCGATTTCACGGCAATAGCCTTCATCCCACTTACACTCAGTGACTCAGTACCTGTGCCCCACTCAGTTCTAATCTCCCTGAGGCAGGGAGTGAGTCCGGCTCATTCACCACATTATTACCAGCACCTAAATCATGACATGTGCAGCAGAGAGCGAATAAATATTTCTTCAATAAATGAAATTCAACTAAAATACTAGCAGTAAAAAAACATGGTTGCTATCATTAATGAGTACCCAATCCGTGCCAAGGATAAAGGGGATTATTTTCATAAGGCACTGCTAATCTTCCTAACTACCCTGCAAGGTGGGGGGGGGGGGTATATGAATTTAATATTAAAGGAAAATAACAGGATGCTCAGAGCAAGTAAACGTTTGCTTAGATCAATAAAAAAGGTAATAGTTCCAGTCATGTTGGGCTTATGTGCCATGTCCTAAGCTAAGTGTAATTCTCATAAGACACCTAGGACAAAGGAACTGCTACTGTCATGTTACAGATAAAGGAACGGAAGCTCAGAATCAGGGCAACCTGCCTAAGATCACACATCTGTGTGTGTACATGGAAGAACAAAGAAATGAACTCGGGGCTCTGTGATCCTAAACCCAGCTCTTTCCACTGCACAATGGCTGTTACTCTTCCAGTGAGGGGTGCTTAAGGAGCTACTTCGTGCTGATCAAGTGCTCATTGGCAATTAGCTAGCTTGTTGATCAATTTGTTTTTCCTTTCTTTCTCCTAATCAAGACATAATTAATGGATTAATGCAATGTGTTTGGTAAAGCATTTCAAAGTATGGATGTATCTGGCAAAGATATCAAAATAGGTGTTAATTGAAAAAAAAACTTGGTGACTGTTGGGAGTAGGAGACCACTTTACTACTGGGAGAGTGAAATTTTTAATTCGGAATCTTGTTGAAGATTCCAGGTCTCCCAAGCAGTTCATCTTTACCTGTGATACTGAACAGGAATTATCTATTTGCCATATATACTGTCCAACTACATAACTGCTTTGTGAGATGTAATTTGCAGACAATAATGTGCTAAAAATCCATAACACAGAGTATAGTACTATGGACGTTCTTCATACTGTTATCTAGCAAAGGCGGTGATGAAAATGTGTTATGGTTAAAGGTTTTAATCACATCTCACGTAGATGATTACCTAATTATCATCCCAAAAGTCTTTGCAACTTTTTATTTAGCCTCATGCATTTTTAAAATGACAGCTAAAAGAAATCACCTGGCCAGAATACTAATAAAGAAGGGTACCAGCTACCTCGAATGACACAAAAATGAGAAAAGATTTTACATTTTAGTATACCATAAACGAATGACAGAAAACTGACACCAAAGCACACTTTGAAACCTCATCTTCAAACCCAGTTTATGGGAAAACATGTTTTCTTTAAGTCAGCAATGACGAAAATAGAGTTGCCAATTAATAAGTATCCCCGACTAAACTCATAATGGTGTATATGTCAAATCGCAGAGGGGAAAATAAAGATTAAGGTAGAAAGAGTTCTTACCGGGGAAAAAGACAAACATGCATCTCCTTACCTATCAAGCCTTGGTGTGGCTGTGAATATTAAAGAGGAACGTATTTGAATTTAAAGCTCTAGTCTTGGGAAAGGAGTCCCCAGATGTATTTAATTATCCCCATAGTTGGCAAAGGTGCACCTTGAATTACAATTAACCCTGTTCACACCCACAATATCACCAGTCATTAAGTGCACAATGTATGGCTGTTTCTCCTCGCAGCTCTTAGTTCTTTAATTAATTCCTCTATAGGCTGATCTACCAAACTCTGATCAATCAGAGTGCAAGAGCCCAGCGGAGCTACTTTGCCTTGAGCACACAGCCAAAGAGTAAGCTTTTGCAAAGCTCAGTGTCTGATAGTTAAGATCAGGGAAAAAATTCTGGCTGAGATGAAATATTTTAAACATCTATTGACATTTGAAACTAGTTTGGTTTGTGACCTTTCATGACAAAAACGAATTCAGCCAGCATGCCGGGGAATGACACGCCCCACTCCCATAATGGAATGGGGTTAAGCCAAGGGAGAAAGGTACATGCGCCCTAACCAGTACCTTGAGTGACATAGATTACTTAAAGAAACTGGGTTTCCTCGGGGAGGCAGCTACCAAGGGACACCGAATAAGCTCTGAGGGAAGTTTCTGGCTTCCATGTGTATTAGCAGACTGGTTCCATTCGAGGTATCTAGTGTTAACGGTGTAGGTGTCTTGAAGCTCTTATCTTATCAAGCGCCCGCGAACCACCCGACATACGTGTGCCCACATTTGCACAAATCCTCTCTGACTCCAGCTAATTAGCATCTTTTCCTTTCTTCCGCCTAATGCCCTCCCTATTGTGGACAGTATTGCTTATAAGTAATAGCTGTGTCTTACTAGGTAGCTATAACATGTAGTTCAGCTCAACAAATATTTCCTGATCAACTAGGAGGTGCCGGGATCGGTGCTGGAGACACAGAAATAATTACTGGGGAAAAGAGACGAAGGGTCCGATCTGAAGTGCTCTGTTGCAGCTGCTTACAACAGGTAAAAGTCAAGCATTTCCAAGGCAGTTCTTCAGGAAAATGCAATTTGCTAGCATCATACTCATAGAGCTTTTCTGAGGGTTTTTTTGAAGATTTTATTTATTTTCGAGAGAGAGTGCCAGTGAGAGCACAAGCAGGGGTGGGAGGGGCAGAGGGAGAGGGAGAAGCAGACTGCCCTCTGAGCAGGGAGCCCAATGCGGAACTCCATCTCAGGACCCCGAGATCAGGACCCAAGCTGAAGGCAGCCACTTAACCGACTGAGCCACCCAGGCGCCCCACTCATAGAGCTTTTGTGTCTTAGTTCAGAGGCTGCTTCAAGTATTGTCCCCAAAGGAGCTGTGGCAAATAAACCAGGGAATTAGTTATCCGTGCAAACCTGTGGCCCCACGCAGGCGCACTGAATAAACTCTGATGGTAGAGTTCATCAATCTGGAATTCATCAAGCCCCCTCTGGCAGTTCTGAAGCAAACTCGTTTGAAAACCACTGCCCTGTTTCATAGTCTAGGCCTAGCTGTTACATCTTTTCTCCTTTAGTTTCTGATGCACAGGCAGACAGGCCCCAGCAGCCCTGGTTCTGACCCAGCTCCTGATCCAGCTTCCTTAAAGATCAAAGACCACAAGGAATAAGGTCAAGTGGCTCCAGCCCTCCCAGCCGAGCCCAGCCTCAAGTTCATCTACCAGCTGAATGCAGCCATATGAATGAGCCCAGGTTAGAGCAACAGAAGTGCCCAAGCAACACACATGATCATGATATAAGGCATGTTTCTTTAAGCCGCTAAGTTTTTTTTTTAAGCCACTAAGTTTTGGGGTTATTTTTAATACAGTGGTAACCAAACCATGGTGCCTTGACTATGTATTGAAGGATATGAGGGAGCCATTGAAGAGTTTTTAAAGATAGAGAGTAATAGGATCAGACTGACATTCTTCAAAGATTCCTCTAGCTACAGTATAGAAGAAAAGTTGGAGAGGAAAACAGGCAGAGGAATTAGCCAATTTATGCAGATATTACACCCCGAATCAGGGCTATCTAATATGTCATTTACATGTGATTGTATTATGTAAGATCAGGTGTTATAACTCAAAATAACTGGAAACCATGGGATGTGCCCATAATGTTTAAGGAGGCAGGAAAGAGCACGTTCAGCCCATTTAATAAATTGGTTGCATCTTCTTTTCCACTTTTCTTGGTAGAACTATCTCACAACCCCGAGAAAGGGAAAAAAATTTTTTTAAGTTTTCCTACACAGCCTAGATATTTGTGTTACTTCTTTCATATACTATTTATGTGATTTTGTGGGATAAGGGTGTATACCTAATTAGTTACTGTGTTTATCATAATAACTCATCAGTGGTAACGGGGGAGAGAGTACGACACAGGCAGTAATACTAGTCTGATCTAGACGAGAGATATGTCATCACGAGTACAAGGCAAGGCACCGAAATGAGACAAAACCAAGTTTAAGTCCCAGGTCCACATCTTAAAAAACTATGTCACCTTGGCCAAAGTAAGCCTCTTTCCAATTTTCATTCTCTATATGTGATGGAGTGAACAATGAGATAATATACTTTAAAAGATCTCGGCACAGTACCTGGAAAATGATTAGGATACAGTAAATGGCAGATAATATTAAGAACTGTCTCTGTCAATACAGGAAACTGCGTAAACCATTTGCCCACTCTGGGCCTTAAGTACCTTATCCGTAATTTGAGGCGCAGGGGGCCTTGCAAGCAATATTGGTTCAGAGATTTAAGAATATTCCTAACGTTAGTTCATTTTCTACATTTTCATTCTTTCAGAGTAAGGTGCACTACATTGCCTCTCATGGTGATTTGCTATGTGAGTAACAAGCAAAAAACAGAAACAAGTATTATTGCCACATTTCCCTGAAAGCTGTTCGAAATACATTTTCAAAAGTTTTATAATGCTTTACAGAAAATTTACTCACTGACTTTCGTTGGACTATAGTTTTCTTTTTCTTTGTTTCAAGAGCTCTTTCGTGTTAGACATGATTTACTCTAGTGGAAAACGTAGTGGCAGGTTCTGAAATTTATACTCAACAAGGTGCTCTTTAGAGATTTTCCTTATCTAGTCTTACTGATATCAAAGTCAGATGCCTAATCTACAATTCCCAGATTCAGTCCAGTTTATTTTTTAAAAAGGATCAGTAGTCAGCAATCATCTAAGCCAATGCCTGAGGAGCTGTTGGTAATAATATGTTGCATCTTCCTGTTAGGAGGCCAGCTGAGTCTCTCTATAGATCTTCACAGTGAAGGCCATCTGATGCTCATGCTTGCCTTGAAATTTGCTTTTTTTAAAATTCCCATCGTTTGCTTTCAATAGACTTGTTTCTGTAGGAAATAGCAGTTTCTTACATCAAAACAGTCGCCTCTGGGCAGTTAAGCCCTCATGCATGCAACTTCTTCTACATGTCCACGGTGTCTGTCCATGGCTCAAATGACCACATGATTCCAAGATGTGGGCCATATATTCAGGTTATTATATAGCAAGAATGGAGAATAATCCAAAAAAATAGTACCCTGATCTACAGAAAATGGTGCAGGGATATAAGGCTTGGATTTTCTTTTTTTGGGAAGACATTGTTTATTCACTCATTCATTCAACCATTCATTTTTCTAAAAACACGCATCTAATTGTACCACTGCGTGCTACAACCCCTCAATCCTTCCACCAATGCTACAAAATGATCATTGCAACCATTTCCCCTGAAATAGAATCAAAACTCCTTAGAATTGACCTAAGAAGTTTCGTCCATCTCTCCCAACCTACTTCCTAACCTCAGTCTTTGCCACAAATCTCTATGCTCCACGTGGCCACACAGTGTCCCAATACCTTTGTAGATGTTGTTCCCTTTTCTTGAAATAACCCCCCACTCTGCTGTTTTCCCCAAGGATGCCCTAGGAAGTTATGTGCCAAAGTTATGTGCCAACTTCTGTGCTCTAACACATTAGGGGTGCGTACCAGGTAGGAATCAGTGATGGAAATAAGTAAAATAGAACGACAATTGTAGATGGGGAATAAAGCCTATATGGAAACTACAGCAGCAGCAATATGGTCAAAGGGCTGAAAGTGGAACAATGATTCATTAAACCCAGACATTAAACCCAGACCTTATACCCTTAATACAAAGTTACTCAGCATGGATCATTGACCTAAATTTAATATGCAAAACTATAAAACTCCAAGAACACAACACAGAAGAACACCTAGATGACCTTGAGTATGGCAATGACCGAAGATACAACATCAAAGATACAATCCATAAAATAAATACTTAATAAGCTGGATTTAATTAAAATTAGAATCTTCTGCTGGGAAAAACAATGCCCAGAGAATTAAAAGACAAGCCACAGACTGGGAGAAATATGTGTCTTACAAAAGACACATCTAGGGGTACCTGGGTGGCTCAGTTGGTTAAAAGTCTGAACTTGATTTTGGCTCAGGTCATGATCTCATGAGCCTTGCATCGGGCAAAGAGCCTGCTTAAGAGTCTGTCTCTCTCACTCAGCCCCCAACCCCCAACAAACAAACAACAACAACAACAACAAAAACATGAAAGACACATCTGATAAAGGAATATTAACCAAAATATACAAAGAAACTCAACAGGGAAACCACCTGATTAAAAAATGGGCCAAAGATCTTAACAGAAGATATACAGATAGAAGATGGTAAACAAATCAACATATGAAAAGATGCTCCAAATCACAGGTCAGAGGGGAAATACAGATTAACGACAACAATGTGATACTACTACACACCTATCAGAATGGCTGAAACCTGGGCCAGTGATAATACCAAACACTGGCAAGGATGTGGAGCAACAGAAACTCTCATTTATTACAGATAGGAAGGAAAAATGGTACAGCTAGTTTGGAAGCCAATTTAGTGTTTCTATGAAGTAAACATACTCTTACTTACATATGATCCAGCAACCATGGTCCCTGGTATCTGCCCAAAGGAGTTGAGAGCTTATGTCCACACACAAAAGCCTGCACGTGGATGTTTATAGCTACTTTATTCAGAATGGCCCAAACCTGGAAGCAACTAAGATGCCCGTCAGTAGGTGAATAAATAAAAGAGCAGTGATACATCTAGGGAATAGAACATATTTCAGCCGAAACAAGAAATGAGCCTTCAAAACATGAAAAGCCAAATAAGGACCTTATGTGCATATTACAAAGTGAAAAAGGCCAATGTTTGAAAAAGCTACATACTGTAAGATTCCAACCATATGATGACATTCTGAGAAAGAAGAAGCTATGAAGACAATAAACAGATCAGTGGTTGGCAGGGGGTACAACTGCACGGAGGGATGAATAGGTGAGGGCACACAGAGGATATTTAGGGCATCGAAAGGATTGACTATGATACTATAAAGGTAGATATATGTCATTATACATTTATCCAAACCCGCTGAACGTACACCAAGACTGAACCCTAACGTAAACTACGGGCATTGATAATGTGTCAAATAGGTTCATCAATTGTAACAAATGTCCCACTCTGGTGAGGGACGTTGATAATGGGAGAAGCTATGCGCATATGAGGATGGGGGCCATATGAGAAATCTCTGTAACTTCCTCTCAATTTTGCTGTGAACCTAAAACTGCTCTAAGAATATAAAGCCCTTAATAACAAAATAATATACCACTCATATTTCAGAAACTAACCATAGCATGTATTTAAATTTGTGCTATGATACAAGTAGTAATGTCTAATCCACAGAAGAACTAGTCAAAAAATTTTTAAAAATTTTATTATTCACTTAGCAAACTAAGTCATAATTAAATCACAGAATTTTTACACAAAATACAAAATCATAAATACAGAGTTACAAATCTTTCCTATGTAAAAATGATAGAAAAACATTGATTTTTAAAGAAATGATTTAAACTTGGGGGGTGGGGAGGGATAGAGGAAGACAGAGAGAATCTTAAATGGGCACGGTGCCTAGTGCAGAGCCCAACCCAGGGCTCAATATCACAACCCTGAGATTATGACCTGAGCCAAAATTAAGAGTTGGACGCTTAACCAACTGAGCTACCCAGGTGCCCCTGATTTTCAAAAAATCATTAAACAAGGATTTTTATATCATTAAATATATCGAAACATTCATATATTTAAATATTTTGGAAACGTCTTTATATGTGTGTGTTTGTGTGTGTGTAAAAAGATAAAAACAAAGAACAAACTGGGAAAATCTTTGCAAAGATATAAAGATATTACAAGGGTTTTCTAAAACTCTTAATTTACAAAGACATGCAAGTCATTTAAAAAACCCTAATACAGAGGTGCCTGCGTGGCTCTGTTGGTTAAGCACCTGACTCTTGGTTTTGGCTCTGGTCATGATCTCACGCGTTTGGGATCAAGCCCTGTGTGGGGCTCACCACTCATCAGGGAGTCTGCTTGGGATTTTTCTCCCTATCCCTCTCCCTCTGCCCCTCTCCTCACTTGTGCTCTCTCCCACTCTCTCTCTTTCTCTCCCTCTCTAAAATAAATTAAAAATCTTAAAAAAAAAAAAAAAAAAAAGCCCTAGGGTGCCTGGATGGCTCAGTTTTTGAACGTCTGCCTTGTACTCAGGTCATGATCCAGGAATCCTGGGATCAAGTCCTACATTGGGCTCCCTGCTCAGTGGGTGGTTTGCTTCTCCCTCTGACCCTCACCCTACTTGTGCTCTCTCTCTCTCAAATAAATAATCTTTAAAAATAAAAAAAACCCTAATGCATAAATAGAAAATGAAAAAAGAATAGCAACAGCAAATTCACATAAAAATGAATGCAAGTTCTTTATATTCAAATGCTTAAATTGGGAAATAAAGAAAATGTAGATGAAATAAGTACATAATTTCCTTATTAAAATAGAAAGCTGAATATATTAGTAAAAATATACTACAGTCACTCTCCTACCATGAAAGTAGTTGGTATCAGTCTGCTCCAGCTGGTATAACAAAATGCCACATTCCTTAAAAAGTTAAAAATAAAAATAGCATGATTCAGTAATTCCATTACTGAGGAATATTTACCCCCCCCCCAAAAAAACCTAATTTGACAAGATAAATGGAACCCTATGGTTATGGCAGCATTATTTACAATAGCCAAGATACAGAAGCAACCTAAGTGTCCATTAATGGATGAATGGATAAAGATGGAGAGTGTGTGTGTGTGTTTGTGTGTGTACACATACACATACACATACACATACAGTGGAATATAACTCAGCCATAAAAAAAAGAATGAAATCTTGCCATTTGCAAAAATATGGGTTGACCTAGAAGATACCATGCTCCATGAAGTAAGTTAGAGAAAGACAAATAGCATATGATTTGACCTATATATGGAATCTAAAAGACAAAACAAATGGACAAACAAATAAAAAGCAGAAACAAACTCATAAATACAGAGAACAAATGGTGGTTGCACGAGGTGGAGGCAGGGAGATGGAGGTAGAGGCTTCCAGTTCTAGAATGAGCAAGTCATGGGGATGGAAGGCACAGCACAGGGAATATAGTCAATGGTACTGTAATAGGATTGGATGGTGACAGATGGCAGTTACACTTGTGGGGAGCCTAGCATAGTGTGTAAATTTCTCCAATCACTATGTTGTACACCTGAAACTAAGGCAACATTGTGTGCCAAGTAGAATTCAATAAAAAAAATCATTTGCAAGCGAATTTTCTCTCTGTCATGGGCCTCTACTGCATAATCAGGAACACTTGTAAAAAAATTTTTAAAACATGAGAAAAAAAAAGAAATACTAACATTTGATAATCATTGAGTTTTATATCTATGATACTTAAAATTTTTTCTAATGATAATTCTTTAATTATGTCTTCAAAACATAACCTTTCCTACTAGAATTTGAGACATTCTAATATCTAGCACCATAAGATGTACTGGAAGAACAGAGAAATAAAAAATACATATTCTGATGCCATGATCTAGCAAAAACAGGCCCGTACATAAATACCTATACTATAGCACTAAAATCAATATTACTCTTGGACCCAGGATTTTACTATTTTAGACATTTTTGGTAGTACAAAATATTGTTATAGTAATTTACAACAGTTATGAATGAGGAATGCATCAAAGTTCCCATATTTTATTAGTCCCTTTGCAAATGACTGAAGGAATCCTTTCTTCTTTTGGGTCGATATTATGTATTTTTCTTATATAGTGTGATTATAAGATGAAATGTTTCTCGGCGGCATGTGACATTATCTAAACCACTTCCCTGAATGCAGCCCTGATCTGAAGACAGACCAGCATTCAGAGGCCCAGTTCAATCATTCCCTTCTCTCAGAAACTCAGATTATATATTGAGGGATAATTAATTACCATGAAGACCCTAAAGCAAAGACTTTAAAAAGTCCTTAAAATGTGCAGCATCACCATTTATGGCCTATATTAAGCCTGACCCAACTCCTGCCTGCGGGAGCGGGCTCTGAACTGGCACTGCAGCTCTGCCACAAGACCTCTCCCTCTACCTCCTTTCCAAAAAGTGGAAGGGAATGAACACCCCTCGAAACTCACTGATGTCCTAGCATCACCACATGCGCACTCGAAAGGCAGGCATGTAATTCTCTTTGGTAGCTCTGTGTTGTAAAGGCAATTGTCCTTATACCGAAGAAGGAAACTGAGGCACAGAAAGGTGAAATATGTACCGAGCCACTTGCCCAAGTTCTTATAGCTGGAAACTGGTAGAATCAGGTGTTTAACTAGGTCTCTCCAGCTCCAAAGTGCTGCTCCTTTTCAAGTGCTTCTGGCTAATCAATAATTTAGGTGAGGTGTCAGAGAGGAAGTCCAGAAAAGAGTACACAAAGGAAGAGGGGGCAAAGACAGGAATAAATAGCTTCCTGCTTCCTTCAGGATCTTCTTGTGAATTTACAGGTAC
Organism: Potos flavus; assembly: GCA_028534135.1. Taxonomy (NCBI): domain Eukaryota; kingdom Metazoa; phylum Chordata; class Mammalia; order Carnivora; family Procyonidae; genus Potos; species Potos flavus. The sequence goes on along the minus strand of CM052901.1, from coordinate 8,886,134 downwards.
ATTTGTATTAATGTTCATGGTTTCCGATTTCACGTCCCTGCTGTTTATTTTCCTGTGTAAATTATTTCAAAAACATAGGTGAATACTGCAAGTGATCAGCCCTTGTGGCTTCCTTCCCGAGTTTCAAAGGACTCTACAACCATTAATTACTCACCTACATCTGGAAGGCAAGGCAGGAACTATTGCCTTCATTGAACCAAAGGAAACCGAGAGGTCAAGCAGTTCCCTGCAGTCCCCACAGCAAGCAAATGATGGAGTGAGTCAAGAATTGGAAAGCATACTTCCTAATTTCAACTCTATATTTAGACATTGACTTTCTAATTTTCTGGTAGAAGAAGGGCAGTGCTGCTAGCAATGTGGAGCTATTATTCTGCCTATCACTCGGAGGAAGTCATGTTTGTTAGAGATAGGGGAGACAGAGAGGAACACAGAGACAGGAGCAGAGAGACAGCTTTTGAATAAAAGGCATGAACCGTCATATTCCTTGTAGGGGGCAACAGGGAGCTTTGTCGGGAAGAAGGGAAAACTCAAGCTAAACGGGAAAATACAGGCCAGGAGGCAAGCAAACAGGCCAGCAGTCCAGAATTTTCATCACACCACAGGTGCTGCTGCCCAGCGGACGTAAGCATAAAAAGGGAGGACTATAGAAAAAGAGACAGATGTGGGAGTTCAGAACTTTGACTCAAGTGCATCTTTGCTCATCACCACTGGAGTGTTCCTGGAACATCTCCAGGAGCTTTAAAGAAAAACTAAATGAAAAAGATACATCATGTGAGAAGGGAAAAAAAGATTACAAGGGTCTATTCAGTAGGGAACAAACCTCGCCACGAGTAGATAATACTAAATTAGCAACCGTGTAGAAAGATTGTAATCCTCTCTCAGAGGTTATTAAAAAAAAAAAAAAGACGTTATTTCAATGTGGTCTTGTGCACTTGTAATAATCTCTAATGTAAAGCAATTATTTCACATTCAGGAGCTAACTCAGGGCCAAGGGGCACATAGTATGCACTCATTAAATAGTGTTCTAAAATGAAAGGATATTTGAAAAATTGAATAAATGAATAATTTTTGTTATTCCCAAGTGATCCACACATCCCCAAATACTTGTGTTCTCAAATCCTTCCCCCCTTACCTGCCTCCAGAACATAGCTATAAAGTTGAAATTGTATTTTGGAACTGTTTTATTGACTAAATAAATTAGACTATGTCCATGCTGCAGAATACAATGTAGCTACTAAACGAATGTAGAAAATCTATATGTAATGTCTTGGGGAAAGAAATGTTTAAACACGTTAAGTTAAAAAAAAAAGCAAATGGAAAAGAGTATGCTTAGGGTGAGCCTGTTTGTTTTTAAAGAATACATACTCATTCTGTGGATAGAACATGTTGGGCAGGGTGCCTGGGTGGCTCAGTTGTTTGCCTTTAGGTCATGATCCTGGAGTCTCGGGATCGAGTCCTGCATCAGGCTCCCTGCTCAGCAGGGACTCTTCTTCTCCCTCTGACCTTCCCCCTCTCATGCTCACTCACTCTCATTCTCTCTCTTCAAATAAATAAACAAAATCTTTAAAAAAATTTTTTTTAATTTAAAATTTTAAAAAACAAAGAAAAAAAGAACATGTTGGGCAGTATATGCATATAACTTAATTAGGCACCCAACTCAACTACGGGACTTATTTTCTTAATCTGCAACAAATTTTTTGAAATTGGCTCTCTCAAGTATCTTATACTCCCTCATTGAGCTAATGACTTGACTTTGTATTTTATTGAGAAAAATAAAAGCCCAAAGATGATAATCTTATCATTCCACAATCAAAACTATTAAGATACCTCTCCGCTTTCTGGGCCCATTTTATCTGCATTCGCTCTTGCCTGTGACAATGGAGGGAGTGTTCCTATTGCCAGAAAGGCCCAGTCTCACCACTTGTGCACTGGAGTGCAACCCCTCCTGCTTTCCCAAAGACCTTATTTCTGTTGTCATTCATCGTTCATTCATCTTCATTCTCTCTCAAGATGTCTTTTTTTTTTTTTATTTTTTTACACAGTGTAGGGACCCCCTTTCTTTTTTTTATGTAAAGATTTTTTTTTTTAATTTATTTATTTGACACAGAGAGAGAGAGATCACAAGTAGGCAGAGGGGGTGGGGGGGGAAGCAGGCTCCCCGCTGAGCAGAGAGCCCGATGCGGGGCTCGATCCCAGGACCCTGAGATCATGACCTGAGCCGAAGGCAGAGGCTTTAACCCACTGAGCCACCCAGGCGCCCCTCTCTCAAGATGTCTTAATGGTGAGAGGAACCCCATGTCTGTGCTGCTCCACCTGACTCTCAATCTGGCATACCACTGCATGGATGCAAACGGAGCATGAGAACGTCAGTGCATTCTCATGTTTGGCTTCTGGTCTATACTATCACAACAAGTGATTCAAGATTGGCCTGGTAATTCATCCCTCTCCAGTTCAGCTGGCTTCCTCATAGTAACATTAGATGGAAGACAAGGTAAGCCGAAGAACCAAAATGCTTTTAAAATGAAGACTATAATGGGAGGATGCCTATCACTCCATTGGAAGACTTACTACAAAGCTATTGCAATTAACACCATGAGATATTGGTGATGAGAAAGACACAAAAATCAAAGGAAAAGAAGGAAGTGTTCAGTATTGACAAAGATTCTATCTCCTTCGCCAAACTCTAGGCAGGCTCCTCTGAGCCCTCTTCTCCACCAGGCCTCAACCTTGGTCTGTAAGCCTTGAACGAACATGAACACTTTCTACCAGGTCCAGGCCACATCCCTAGGAAGATTCAAGCCCCCCACTAAAGTGCTGCACAAGAAAACTCAAGGTGGCCAGCCAACAACTTCAGGTACAGCCTGTCTTCCAGCTTCTATGGGAGGGGAGGAGCCTACCTTGGATAAGGACCAATTAGAAAACCCAGATGGGTTTCACATGTACCAACACACCCCTCAGACTTTTTGTAATTTTTCACTTCCCTCACTCTACTGAGCCCCCACATGCCCCCTCCATATTCCTTCATTCTCCCTTTAAAATGCCTAGTCAAGTCTATACAAACTAACTTAAGTATGTGCTGGTCTCTGTTCCATATTGTAATAACATATTACTGATTCAAATCTGTCTGACTTTATTTTTTAACAGCATAGCCCCACAGAAATGACAATTGACATTCTATAAAGACATAAAAGCATTTCAATGGAAAAAGAATACTTCTCAAAAGTGGTGTTGGAAACAGTGGACATTCATATGCAAGTAATGAACTCTATACTTGATATAAAAATGAACTCAGATCTAAACATAAAATGTAGGGGTGCCTGAGTCGTTAAGCGTCTGCCTTCAGCTCAGGTCATGGTCCCAGGGTCCTGGGATCAAGCCCTGCATCAGGCTCCCTGCTCGGTGGGAGGCCTGCTTCTCCCTTTCCCACTCCCCTTGCTTGCGTACCCCCTCTCACTATGTCTTTCTCTGTCAAATAAATAAAATCTTTTTAAAAAATAAATGAATAAACAAATAAATAAATATAAAATGTAGACCTATAAAATCTCTAAAAGAAAACATAAGAGAGAATCCTCATGACTTACAGACAAGAAATGAAATGGCAAGCTACAGAAACTATTATCACATGCACAACAAAGGACTTGTCTCCAGAATATACAGCCAATAGTAAGAAAACAAAAAACCATATTGACAAATGAGCAAAACACTTGAAGGGACAATTCAAGAAAGAGGAAATATTCCCTTTCCTCTTTGTTGAATTGTCCCTTTGCACCACACAAAGACACATAAAAACTGTCCCTTTCCACCCACACAAAGATACATAAACTCATTAAAATATGGTCATCAGTAGTCATTGGGGAAATGCAAATTAAAACCATGATGAGGGGGCTTCTGGGTGGCTCAGTCGGTTGGGTGTCTGACTCTTGGTTTCAGCTCAGGTCATGATCTCAGGGTTTCAAACTCTCTCTATCCCTCTCCCTCTGCCACTCTACCCACTTCTCAGATAAATAAATAAATAAATAAATAAATAAATAAATAAATAAATAAATCTTAAAAAAAAAAAAAAGATGCTATAGTTCTGCATACACATTAGGGTACCTACAATTAAAAATCATCGCAATAGCAAATGCTGGTGAGGGTGGGGAGAAACAGGACTTTCATTTATTGCTGATAGGAAGGCAAATTGGTAGAGCCACTCAAGAAAACGTTTGACAACTCATATAAAGGTGAACACTGAGGCACCTGGGTGGCTCAATCAGTTAGGCGACCAACTCTTGATTTCAGCTAGGGTCATGATCACAGGGCCATGGGATCAAGCTCCAGGTGTCAGGCTCCTCACTCGGCAGGGAGTCTGCTGGAGATTCTCTCTCCCCCTCTTCCTCTGCCCCTTACTCACCCTGGCTGCACACTCTCTCTCTCTCAAATAAATAAATCTTTAAAAAAATAACATAAGGGGCTCCTGGGTAGCTTGGTCAGTTAGGAAGCCAACTCTGGATTTTGGCTCAGGTGGTGATCTCAGGGTTGTGGGATTGGCCCCACGTTGGGCTCCGTGCCCAGCACGGAATCTGCTTGTCCCTTTTCCCCTGCTCCTCCCCTCTCTGGCTCTAACACTTTCTCTTTCTCTGAAATGGATAGATAAAATCTTTTAAAAAATTAATTAATTGGGGCACCTGGGTGGCTCAGTGGGTTAAAGCCTCTGCCTTCGGCTCGGGTCATGATCTCAGGGTCCTGGGATCGAGCCCTGCATCGGGCTCTCTGCTCAGCAGGGAGCCTGTTTCCCCCTCTCTCTCTGCCTGCCTCTCTGCCTACTTGTGATCTCTCTGTCAAATAAATAAATAAAAAATTTAAAAAAATTTAAAAAAATTTAATTAATAAATAAAATAAAATAAAGGTGAACATGCATATATCATATAATCCAGAAATTCCAACGCAAGATATTTACTCCAAAGAAACAAAAACTTATGTTAACATAAATTCCAGCAGACGAACATTTGTAGAAGCTCTATTTAGAATCTCTGAAAACTGGAAATATTTCAAATGACCTTCAAGGGATAAATGGATAAATGAATTGCAATACAGCTATACAATGGAATACTACACAGCAGCAAAAACAAAACAAAACAAACTATGGATACACATGTATACAATAGAGACAGTTTGGATGAATGTCAAAAAATCATGTGGACTGAACAAAGCCAATCCCAAGAAAAAAGCACATACATGATTCCAATATATAGCATTCTTGAATAGATAAAGCTATAGTGACAGAAAACAGCAATGGTTACCAGGGCTGAGAGGAGAATGTAACCATAAAGGTAGCACAAAGGAGTTTCTGAGGTAAGAGAATAGTTCTGTATCCTGATTATGGTGGTGGCTCCACGAATCTATACATGTGTTAAAATCAGTAGAACTGTAGGGGCACTGGGTGGCTCAGTCGGTTGGGCGGGTGGCTCAGTCCACTGGGCAAATGGCTCAGGTCATGGTCTCATGGGTTGTGGGATGGAGCCTCTCATGGGGCTGGCATTGCGCTCAGCAGGGAGTCTGCCTGAAAAATTCCCTTCCTCTTCCCTCCCCCCACCTCGCTCTCAAATAAGTATGTAAATCTTTGCTCTCAAATAAATATATAAATCTTTTTCAAAAGCCCATAGAATTGTATATCGGAAATGTTTTTTTGTAATATTAAAAGTAAAATGTTAAAAGTGAATTATTGGTCTTCCTCAGTCAACCAGTATAATTTAGATTTAAACACCAATTATTTAGCATTGACTTTTTATTCACAAATTTAGCTAAAATTAGTCAGTCATATAGGATTCATTCAGGTAATTATTAGTTATATTCACCCTGATGGATTTTTTAAAAAATAAAATCAACTCATCACATAAGCTTCCTTTTGAAAACTTCTGAGCCATTTCAACAACCACTACTTCTGCCATGTGACTCAAGGAAGGGATACTAGTCAGGGAGGACTACTTAGAAAAGACCCCCTCGGAGTGATGCATAGATATTTCACCATGTTTTTTTTAACACATTCTTAGCAGCAGTTCTAGATCCTTCATCTTTCTATGAGCCCACCCACACAAGCACTAGAGTAACGGGTTTCTTGGTTTTTCCATAAAATTGAACAACCCCGTGGTTTTGTTCTCTTCTACACTACTAAGAAGGGGGTATTCTAAACTAAGACTGACATTCAAAATTGCACTATTTCTTAATCTGCATTGAATTCACATATAAAATAAGTGATTTAAAGCTAATGACTAATTCAATGAGCATTTACCAATAACCCACTAGCTGTCCTGCTGGGGATATAAAGAAGAACAAGACATGGATCCTAACCACAGGGATATCATAATCTGAGAGGGGTATGAAAAATATCAATAGGAACAGAAACCACCAGTGAGTAAGCTATTCTTGGGGTATAATTTTGTCATGAAGGGAAAAAATATTACCTTCTTTGAGTCTGAAAGGTCACTGCTGAGTGTACCTATTAAATGCTTCTTGATAAAGTGTCTGTCAAATTCAAGTAAGTTATTCACATGCTAGGTTTCACCAGATCCATGATTTTTAAATTAGATCTTTCAAAGCTTATTACACCAGGACAGTGCTTCCCCCAGAGCCCAGTAGGATGAGCAAGTGAGAACAAAATGTCAATATAGTGGATGACATATGTCCCTTTAGTTTTGGACTATTCCTTCCACCGATTGTCTTGTTGAAATTAGAATATGCATGAATAACAATGCCATTTATTTTACCTTTAGAAAATCATATCCCTGAGACAATTTAGTCTCTTGACATAAAATAAACATAGTTCATTTAAGATGCATTCAACCAGTCCTCCATCATATTCTAAACACTGTGCTTGATACCAGGGACAGACACATGAATAAGACAAGGGATTACCCTTCAAGTGGCTCAAAATCTAGTGGAGAAAGTTAGACACACATGTAATTACCAGGGAAGGAGAAGGAGTAAGCATATGAACAATGTGCACAGGTAGCAGAGAGCAGGTTGGGATAAAATCTAATGGGTAGGGACCAAAGCATGGTTTGAAAATTTATAGTTTAGGAGCACCTGGGTGGCTCAGCTAGTTAGGCATCGAACTCTATTTCACCTCGGGTCATGATCTCAGGATCATGGTATCAAGCCCCTGAGTTGGGATCTATGCTCAGCATGGAGTCTGCTTATGATTCTCTCTGCCCCTCCCCCACCCCACTCACATGTATGCAGGCTCTCTCTCAAAAAAATTTTTTTCGTAAAAAAGATAAAAGAAAATTTATAGTCTAACATACTGAAAGCTGTTACAAACTTGACATTGTGGATGTCTCACAGAAACTTTCTTATACCTTCTGGATACCACATTCATCGGGTTCTCATCTAATCATTATGGACCCTCTATTCTCCTTTTCCCTTGCTGTCTTTGATCCTTATATGCTCCTGTCTACGAGTGTTATGAACTGAAAGTGCGTATCACTCCAAAATTCCTATGTTGAAATGCTACACCCCACAAGGTGATGGTATGGGGAGGTCAGGCCTTTGGAGTGATTAAAATCACAAGGGCAGAGCCCTCATGAATGGGATTAGTACCCTGATAAAGGAGACCCCACAGAACTTCCACTCTCGTTCTGCCATGTGAAGATAATGTGAAGTCTGCAGTCTGCAACCCAGAAAAGGACCCTCACCAGGTTCTGACCACGTTAGCACCCTGATCTCTGACTTACAGCCTCTAAAACTATGAAAAATAAAGGTCTGTTGTTTATAAGTCACCTAGCCTATGGTAACTTCTTATAGAAGCCTAAACTAAACACATGTAGTGTCCCATCCTTTGTCTTGTGCTCTATGCATCCCACAGGAAAATTCTCACCCGGTCCCATGGCCCACGTTACCACATCTGTTACCACCATCTTTACCTTCTCCACAGGTTTAAGATGTATATCTAATTGGCTCTTTTAGACCTTATCCATTCATTCATTTATCTACTCATTTGAAATTATATATTGTACGTGCCTACTATGAATCAGGTACTTTGCTAGCTATGGAGGGACAGAGTGGGGAGCAAATACGGATGTGGTCATTGATACTTGGACATCCCACAGGCATCTAAACTTCAGCATACTCAAACCTGAACAAGCACATTTTGTCTCATAAAAGAATAAGAAAAAAAAAAAGAATAAGAACAGTTAACATTTCTGGAGTACTTATTGAGAACCCAAGTTCTGAGAGTTTTATATTCACTAACCTCTTCAATCTCAATAGCCAATCTATGAGAGAGGTACTATTTTATTGCTTTTTTACAGATGAGGAAACTGAGGCAAAGGAATATGAAATGTCTTATCCAGGTTCACACAGAAAATAATTGGCAGAGCTGGGCTGTAAGTCAAGGTGGCCTTTATCCAAAGTCTGAACTTTTATCCACTGCATTCTCTCTCTTCTGGAAACTCATCCAGTATTCCTTCTCAGGGACACCACTATCCAACCTACTGTCCTTGAACTCTCCCTGTTACTTACCCTTACCCTCTCTCCTCTTCCCTCTTCTCCTTTTCCTTCCCCTCAGCACCACTCCCCTCATTACCACTCCCCCCATCACCCGTCATCCCAGCAATCAACCACAAAATCCTGTAAGTTTAACCTCTCTCAAGTCTGTATGGTCATACTGCCCAGCCTCTGTATCTCTATGACATCTGACACGAGATCAGCCCTCCTCATCTTTTGTCTGGGACACTGTAATTTCTTGTTCACAGTCCCATCACCTTTAAGCATTGCTCACTTCTAATTCAACTTCCATAATGCTTCCACCATAATTTAAAAATCGAAAAAGTCAAAGCTGACCATATGGCTCATTTGTATGAAAGCCTTTAATATTCCCCCTGCTTCTCCGCAAAACCTCAGGATATGGAGGGAACCCTTCATGATTTGGTCTCTCGCTCTCTCCCTGGCAGCATCTCCCCTCAGCTCCATCCTCCTCAGTCAGTCACGGGCAGCTCCAAAGCAACCGTTATTCCCCACGCATGTCATATCACATCCCATGTCCACACTCTCGCCCAAGCTCTTGCCTCTGCCAGAAATGCCTTTCTGCAACTCCATCTAGTTCCCTTTTGCTTCTATTTTCAAAAATCAGTGGAAGCATTACTTTCTCTGACAGCCTTCCCCTTGTGGTCCCACAGGACCCAGTGCTTTCCTCAGTACTGCACTTGTCACTGTGTCTCAGATTGGAAACTCCTAAAGATCAGAGACGTATTATTTTCTATCCTCAACATTCCTCCCTCATAAAACTTATCACACTGCAACTTGAAATTCATCGGCCTGATTACTAAATTGATGTCTATCTCCCTACTGGAACGTAAGAACTATACATGATGGGAAAAAACAGGTCTATTTTTGCAATACACTGTGTTCCTAGCACCTACTTCAATGTCTGGCATAGAAGAGACGAAGGATATAATGAAAGCTTCGCTTAAATGTCAGCTTTTGGTCAAGGTGAGAGTTCAACACTGGGAATCCAGAAGAAGCAGAGGCCACCGTCCCGGCCTTGTGAGACTTAATGCTGGGGAAATGAAACTACTAGTACAATAAAGTAAAGCAAATGTTTTTTTTTTAAGGATTGTAGTTATTAGAGGCACTTGGGTGGCTCAGTTGGTTAAGCAGCTGGCTTCGGTTTGGGTTGTGATCTCAGGGTCCTGGGATCGAGTCCCAAGTTGCGGGGGGGTTGTCCCTGCTCAGTGGGGAGTCTGCTTCTCCCTCTCCCTCTGCCCCTCCCGCATACCTCTGCTCATGCTCTCTGACAAATAAATAAATAAAATCTTTTTTTTTTTTTAATGATTCTATTTATTTGAGCGCGAGAGGGAGTAAGGCCGCGAGCAGGGGGAGTGGCAGAGAGAGAGGGCGAAGCAGACTCCCCGCTGAGCAGGGAAGCCTGACTCAGGACCCTGAGATCAAGACCCAAACCAAAGGCAGATCCTTAACCAACTGAGCCACCGGGCGTCCCAAAGCGAAAGTCTTAAGTGCTAAATAAGCACATGCCCAATATTGCTGTACAGTTCCCACACTCCTCATTACAGGTGAGAAGAGCGGTGAATACAAAGCAAAGGTGATAGTAGCCAGAGGCTAGAGAAGAGCGCAGTCCTTGAATGGTGCAATTTAGCGCATCCTGAGCACCAAAGCCCAGAAGGCAGTGACACCTTTTAAAAGGTTAAGTGCCACAAATGGCCCCGGCGCTCTACAGCCAGTTACCGCTAGAAATCTATCCTCTTTCATCTTTCCCCACACTCTCTGGTACCACTGCAGGCGACAGGAGCCAGGGCTCTAAGACTGGCCCCAGATCCCATGACAATGTGAGGGGGCATCTATTTTGTGTCCACATGGGTACAGTGTTTCAACAGGTGTTCTAGCTTCAACAGATTTCCTGCTACTTTCATCTGTGATAGCTGACATGGTTTCTAAGTGCCTGAAAAAAACCTTTCCAAAAGAGAGGCTAGGTTTTGCTCCCCAGCCTCTTTACCCAGACTTCTATGGCATGGGGACTGGCTGACTCCAGAGGAACCCCGTTCAGAAGCAGCAGTCCAAAGAGACGGATTTCACTGCACACAGTCACAAAGGTAGTAAGTAGCAGGGAAGTGATTCAAAGGACTGGAGCTTTGGAGAAACACGGAAAATGTCTGGTACAAAGTAGGCACTAGGTATATACTAGCTATTAGCTCTAATTAATCCTGCCTAGAGATAAAAGGCTGAACAATACAACCCTTTGAGGTCCCCTTCTGTGCTTTGAAATGTGAACTTTTCACAAGTAACAAAGGGTATTAGAAGGATCATGGTTTATCTCTCTAAATAGAGCCTATTATAAAGTATGAGCCATCCGTGTGTTGGAACTCTTTTTCTAAATTTTAGTAGGATACATTTACACGACATAATGAGTCTCTGCATAATTTTTACTTTATGATTTAATTAGCCTTAGTCTTTTCTGTTCTTTGTTTTGACTGGTACTCTCTCAATCTCTGCAGCTTTTTATTAGGAATACTTAGTAACAGACCATACATATTCATATCGGTGCCAAAGCTTTGACCCAGGATATTAGAGCGTATTTTCCTTTTCTTTTACATCATAAATAAGAGATTATAAATTTTTAAACACTGTACTTAGTTGGGTGCCTGGAATTCCATATTCCATTCCAATCTACACAATGGGAATTGCGTAGATTTGTAAAAAAAAAAAAAAAAAAAAAGCTTCTTTCCTACTCATGATATCTGACCACAATTATTAATGATTCTTACTGCGGACTGTCATTTTTATTGAATTTTACCTTTTCCTGAGTCTGGATTTATTCTACTTCTATGGTTTAATCCAGGAGTTGGCACATTATGGAACATGGGCCAAATCCGGCCTGCACCTGCTTTATTAAATACAGTTTTATTGAACCACAGCCATACCCATCACTTGCATATTTTCTATAGCTGCTTTTGTCCTACACTGACAGTCAAGGTGTCGTGACAGACATGTTATGGCTCACAAAGTTGAACATACTTATTATCCACACATTTACAGAAAGTTTATTGACCCATGATTCAATCCATACTACTTTTCATACCATTCCATCGAATACAATCTTGGGTGAAATTCGAGAACTGAAACATTTTCCATCCTTAAAACTGGGCAATATTCTTACCATATCAAGTGACCACTTCCCAAAATAACACGACATTCCACATTGGCAACCTGCCACTTTCCAGAAATTCTACTGAGGAAACCACCCAAGGCCTACCTGGAAAATTCTGCTGCTGGAAAGTCCTGCATGATGTCACCCCATTTATAAAGTCACAGTTTTCTTGAAAGAAAAAACGGTTTCCTGACTTTGCTTCACTACAAAAAACTGGACTTCACTGCCACACTATACTTTGCCATTTCTGCTAGCTTTACTTTACTTTGAAATGTTGTACATATTTCAACAAAAGGATTTGGAAAGCAGTTGCAGATGAATTTAATGAGCCCATGAGGGAACATTTCAAACTTGTATTGCATGTGATAAATAAAGTCCAATACCGACTTTGAAAGGAATTCTAAAATTTCTAGATTAATCAGAAGGCTTCGGGAAAATGTAAAGAATGACTAGAGAAAAGTTGTTTTAATAGAGTTAAAGGTTATGAGCATTTTGGCGTCTCATATCTATAATCAACCTCTATTTTCTTGAGCGCACATTTCCTATTACCTCAGGCATTGCCTCTTGTGTTAGGTCTAGGAAAATATTTTCTTTATGCTGAGTCATATGAAAGCATAAATCTCTAATACATTCCCTTCCAAAAGGAGCCATGGTTAAGAGATATGCCTTGCTCTCAGTGAAGGTGTATAATTCACAGCAATGTTACATATAAAGGATGATACACCTTAAAGTTGGATATTCTAACTGGGATAATTACACCCAAACTTATCTAAATTTCCTTCTGCTGCCTTAAATTGATAGGTTGTCCTATCTAGTTACATGAAAACTCACAATTCCTTACGGGTAAATATTTTAAATAACCTTAAAGAGGTTTTATCTATTATTTTTTGTCTGGTCAAGAGAGAATCTCAGGAGTTAGTATGTATAGCTAGCTTTCATTCGTTACCTCTATTTGAGTGGTAAGGAAGGATCCGGCACAGCCAAATGCCTGTAAGTTTGAAATACATGGCACCCTTGATGTGAGCATATACAGCTGGCCTGCTTTAGGTCCTAATACATTTCCTTTTCAAGAGGCATGACTTCCTCTTCCCATCAAGTAACAAATCATCCTGCTATTTGGCACAGCCACGTTGTTACCTTTTAGAATCGCAAACTTGTCTATCTGGACCTTAAATGTATCAATGCCTCTTGATTCCCTCTTGTTCCATTTGGATCTTGGGAGCATAAAAAGTCTAAATGTAAGAACTTGAAAGTTATAACCTTCTTAGGATTTGATTTCTAAAACATCTGAAACGTATTTTGTTGTTTTGTACAAGGTAATGCTACAATTGATTTTGTTTTAATATCCAGTCAATAGCCCAACACCACTTTTAAAAAAACAAGTCATATAGTTGCCACATTCTGGTGATCCATTCATGACTATAATTTCAAGATTTTTTAATTTTTTTTTAAAGATTTTATTTTATTTGTCAGAGAGAGAGAGAGAGCCCAAGCATGAGAAGCGGCAGGCTCCCTGCTGAGCAACGAGCCCGAAGCAGAACTCAATCCCAGGACCCTGGGATCATGACTTGAGCCAAAGGCAGATGCTTCACTGACTGAGCCACCCAGGTGCCCATGTAATTTCAATATTTTTATTATTTTTTATGAATTATATCAAAGACATAAGAGGTACTTACAGCATATATAGTTTTTTTAAAAAAGATTTTATTTATTTATTTGACAGAGAGAGGTCACAAGTAGGCAGAGAGGCAGGCAGAGAGAGAGGGGAAAGCAGGCTCCCCGCTGAGCAGAGAGCCCGATGCGGGGCTCGATCTCAGGACCCTGAGATCATGACCTGAGCCAAAGGTAGAGGCTTTAACCCACTGAGCCACCCAGGCGCCCTCAGCATATATAGTTTTAATATAACCTGAATACATGGACATTTACGTGCTCGCTACCAACTTAAGAAATAATGTATTCACAGAACATCTGAAAACCTCATGTGTTCCCTCTCGACTGCATCCCCTTCCTTCCAATCCAGGAGTATCCACTGTCCTGAGTTTCTGTCAGGCTGCCACTTGCTAACTTTAAGGATGGAGTACATATGTATTACCTACTCCAAAAAGATATATGCTGATCAGTTTTGTCGTTAAATATATATATCTACATATACATATATATTTCAAATACATATACCTATATATCTCTCTAAAATCTATCTATATAAATCTATATATATCATTAAATAAATATATTATCTTTAAGTACATATGTAAATCTTTAAATATATATAAATCTTTATACATATAAATATATATTTAAATAAAATGAGTTGTATACACTCCTCTGGACTTTATTTTTCTTTTCTTTTTTCTTTTTTTTTTTTTTTATTCGTCAGAGAGAGAGAGCACAAGCAGGCAGAGTGGCAGGCAGAGGCAGAGGGAGAAGCAGGCTCCCTGCCGAGCAAGGAGCCCGATATGGGACTCGATCCCAGGACCCTGGGATCATGACCTGAGCCGAAGACAGCCGCTTAACTAACTGAGCCACCCAGGCGTCCCTGGACTTTATTTTTCCATTAAATATTATTTTAAAGATTCTTTTTTCTTTTAATGTTTTAATTTATTTATATAAGAGGGAGATAGTGAGAGAGAGAGTGAGCACAGAGGGAGAGTGAGAAGGAGAAGCAGGCTCTCCACTGAGCAGTGAGCCCGATGTGGGGCTCAATCCCAGGATCCTGAGATCATGACCTGAGCCAAAGGCAGACGCTTACTGACTGAGCCACCCAGGTGCCCCAATTCTTCTTGATATATACAATGGTTTTCCACTGCTGTAGAATATCCCATTGTGTGAATATGCTCTGTGTTTATTTACTTTGGAGTAATTATAATTTACTTATCAATATTATTTATTGTCTTTTCCCTCTCACGTGAATGTAAGCTCCTCAGGAAGGTATTTTTTATTTCTTTCACTATTGTATTAACAAGATACATAGTTCATTGCTGAAAATTCAAGGAATATTAAATATCAAGTATCAAACTCAGAATGAAATTCTCCCCGATAAGAAACTTTTTTAATGTGCAGAAGACACAAATAGGTATTTCGCAGGTATCAGTAAACACATTATTTTTATTAATATTCAAAATCATTAAGCCTCAAAAAATACAAATTAAAAGCCACAAGACACCTTTCCAGACCTAAAAAATAAATTAAAATTATAATAAAAATTTCCCAAGATGTGATGTAAAGCAAACTCGCACACTCCTTATAGGGGTTTAAACTGTAAAAGGAGGAGATAAACATACCAGATAGCCCTACAAGTCCACTTCTAGGTCTATGTCCTAGATAAACACTTGTACCAGGTAACAAGTAAGAAATCACACATCAAATTGTTTTTCCTGTTAAAAGTCAATGAAAACCACAATGAAAACAACACAGATTGTATTATTTCCTTTATTCAACAAATCTTTATTGGTTACCTATTACATACCCGCTAGGCACTTCAAATGGATTAACTCATTCAATCTTTACAACAGTCCTAAGACGCAGATATGAATAACATCCCCATTTCACAGGTGGGGAAAATAAAGCACAGAGAAGTTAAATGACTTGCTAATAGTCACAGCTATTCAGTGGAATTGTCATGTTTCCAATCCAGGAAGTCTAACTCCAGAGTCCCAAGTTCTGAAAGATAACTTCCTGAGAGTAACAATTCACCAAAGAGTGTGAGAGAATTCCAAAGTTACTCAAGATGGTCTTCACTGAAATGATGCTTGAACACCAAGCAAACTACTTCCAGTATGTTTCTCTACCATCTCATTGACTTAATCTGATTTATCACACAATTACATTAGATGTGCTTTTTCAATGGCCCAGAGCATCTGATTGTTCTTTGTTCGGTACAACTCGAACTGAAATTCTCCTGCCAAGTGGGGTATTGGGCTGAATTGTCTCTAGAGGGCTCTTACAGCCCAAATGTTTTGTGATTGAAGTTTTATATCAAGAAGATTCTTTATTCCATCAAAAATGAAGAAAGTGTATCTATTAACACCCTATAATATCCCTCAGGCTATTTCAGTTACAAAAAAAATTATGAAATAAACTGGCTTATAGCAGAGTCCTCAGCAGTTCAAGCTTAGCAGCTGGAATATAGATGTCTCTCAGGCCACATCAAAACAACAATTTCCCTCAAAGGGAAACAAAACTCCTTTAATTTTTTTGGCAATCATTCATTCTTGCCTGCTTCGATATGAATATATGAATATGTAATGATTACGCACATATTTCACTATTATTACCATTATCATTCATTACTTCCATTTACGTTTATGTGGTTTATGAACTTTTCAAAATAATTTCAATCCCATTCACTCCTTTGAACCTCACAAAAATCCTACAAGCTTTTCAGGGCTGGGATATAGTTTCCCTTTTTTCAGGTCAGTATATTGAGTTCCTTCATCTGCTATCTTCATCAGGAAAAGTCTTATAATTTAATTTTTACTAAATCCCAAAAGTCCTAGGACCTTTCCTAGACAAAGGAGTTGGAAAAAATATCTCCCCGTTGGGCTGACAATCTAAGATACGGTAATTAAAATATAAATGACCAGGTGATGATAGGTGACTGGCACAGTGGAGATATACTTGGCAACTGGTGTTATTTTAATTACCCACAGACTATTCATTTACAGGGCAGAGAAATTGATGGTCAGGGAGGACTGGATTAAAAATCGGGCTTCAAGGAGAGATTTGCACTTGGATGATAAGAAAACAAGTAGGCAGGGACAGACAGCGAGCACCACCACACAGACACCGCCCAGAAGACGGCAAGAGCCGGCAGAGGGAGAAGGTCCAAAAATAGCAGAGAGATGATTCATCTGTGTAAAGATATATTTTTGTTATGTTTTGTTTGATGTAAAGATATATGTTTGTTATGTTTTGAGAATAATTTATAAATAATTTGAGAAACATTTATACACTATTGTTGAAATTGGCAAAACATTATAACATCTATTATTTAATTTGCTCCTCAAGAAACACTATGTAGACAGGGAAGTTCTTCTGGTCAGATTACTAATGAGACTGCAGATTCTGAAAGGCTAATTTCATTTAGCAAGCAACACAGAGGTGGCGACTGATGGAGTGAGGACTAGCACTCACACTGACTGGCTGCTTGTCCTAGGCACTATCCGCTCCACTACTTTTTTCGTTCTTTTTTTTTTTCTCCACTACTTTTTTCAATGATCGATTTTCCTTGAGATTTCACGACTGTAAAATGACAAGAGTCTCATCTACTTCAAAGTGTTATAATCAGATTTAAATAAAATGAATTGTATACATCCATCTATGTTACACACACACACACACACACACACACACACGCACGCACAGTATGTTTCTCTTTTCGTTCATTTAGTAAATACCTTTAGAGTAGCTACTAACGTGCTAGGCACTATCCAAAACTCTAGGGATACAGTAGCATGTAATACAAAGTCCTTTCTAAATGGAGCTTATATTCTAGCAGGGAAGGGGGAGTGAATGTAAATACAAATGATTATGTAAAACATAGCATGTTTATTTTAAGTGTTCCAGAGAAAACGAAAGCAGAGTAAGGTGAAATCTCGAGGGGACGGTTGGGTGGGCAATTGTTATTTTCTTTTTTTTTATTAAGATTTTATTTGTTTGAGAGAGAGAGAGTGAGGGAGAAAAGGAACGGGGGGGGGGGGCAGAGGGAGAAGGAGGAGCAGACTCCCTGCTGAGCCCAATGTGGGACTCAGTCCCTGCGCCCTGGGATCATTATCTGAGCCTAGGACAGATGCTTAACCGACTGAGCCACCCAGGCGCCCCTACTATTTTCTCTTTTTTTAAACATTTGTTTATTTTAAAGAGAGAGCAAGAAGGTTCGAGTTAGGGGAGGGACAGAGGGAGAGAATCTTCAAGCAGCAGAGGCCGCGCAGAGGCCGACTCAGGGCTCGATCTTAGGGCACTGAGATCACGACCTGAGCTGCAATCAAGAGTCAGACACTTAATGGACTGAGCCTCCCAGGCGCCCTGGGATTATTTCTCTATGGTTGCCACTGATACAACAATAATGCACAGAAACTGGGAATAAAGAGTTTTCCAGGTAAAGGAAAGAGCGTATGCAAAGGCCCAGAGGAGGGAGAATTCCTAGCGTATTCAAAGAACATCAACCCGTTGTATGTAGTGAGGCAGGGTGAACAGGAGGAAGCACAGTGGGACATAAGGTCAGGGAAGTAGATGAGAGTTAAAGGGGACTGGACATCATGCAGGACCTTGTCCGTTACAGGAAGGACGGCGGCTGTTACTGTCAGTGAAGTGTCGACCCATCGGACAGTTCTGCACCAAGCGATGACAGGATCTGACTTAATTTTCTAAATGATCACTATTTTCTGTGTTGTTTAGTAACTATACAGGGACAAAGGAGAAAGCAGTTGCAAGGCTGAGAAAAGGTGAACGAGAACGGTGGTTTGGAAAGGTTGCTATCAGTGAAGGTAATGAGAAGAGATTGAATTATTGGATATATCCCGAAGGTAGTGCTAATAGGAGTTGCTTACATTTTGAGTGTGGGATATGAAAAAAAAGAGAATCAAGGGTGACTCGATTGGTTTTGCCTGAACAGCTGGAAGGATGGAGTTACCACTGAAATGAGGAAGGTGATGGAAAGCCACGTGTGTGGGATGAAAGGCCAAATAGGAATTCAGTTTGATAGAAGCTAAGTTTGAGATGATTAAGGCCTATTTGTTTCGGTTACCTACTTTTGGGCAACAAACGGCCCCATCACTTAGCGGATTAGAACATTTATTTTGCTCAAATTCCGCTATTTGATATGGCTTGGTGGAGACAGTTCCATCTCTATTTCACTGTGTTAACTGAGGAGGCTCAAAGTTGAGGGCTGGAATGATCTACATTCCTTAACTTCCACGTCTGATACTTGATACTAGCTGTCAACAGGAATCTTGCCTATGACTGTTGGCTAGAGCACTAGCAAGTGATCTCTTCATGTGGCCTAGACTTCCTCCCAACATGGTGGGAGTATGTGAGATTGGAAATATTGCTTGTTACCCTTTTTGTACATTATAACCTGTCATAATGTCCAAGTGGAGTTTTTGAATAGGGAGTTGAACCGTGGGAGCACGGAGTCCAAGGCAGTATGCTGCTGGAAATATAATAGAGAAATTCTACCACAGAAATATATTTCCATAGGAGGGACTAAATAAGATCATCTGGGAATTAGTATGGATAGAAAAGAAAAGCAGTCTAAGGACAGAGCCCTGGAGAACTCCGATATATACAGGTCAGCGACGAAGGGGAGGCAGCAAAGAATGAGCAAAAACAGTGAGAAAGAATGGGAAAAAAAGAAAGAAAACGAGATGGCCTGGAAGCCAAGAAAAGAAAGTGTTTGGAACGGGAGTCATCAAGTCACCAGCTACAGAAAATCCTGAGAAGATTTCAAGTAAGAGGAAACCGGAAAAGTGACCGCTGGTATTAGAATGGTGGAAAGTCTTGCTCGCTAGTATGGTAGCGTGACGTGAGCCAACGTCGGGTGGAAGAGACCTGCCCCTAACAGGTCTAAACAGAGAAGAGGGAGCAAAGGGGGTGCACGTTTTGTTGGGACTCCAACACGAACGCTCTGCAGGGGACAACAGGAGATTCAGAACAGGAACACAGAAGTTGGAAAAGGAAGATAAAGATGAGTTTGACTCTGGAGACACATCTTGGTATTTTGCTTTATGTTTACTATGTATTCCTTTCAAAGGGGTGTTATCTATTCTGGGAGTTTCCTGTTGCCACTGTAACAAATGACCATACTTTTAGGGGTTTAAAATAATGGCGATTTGTTCTCTCACAGTTCTGGAGGTCAGAAGTTTCCAGTAAGACTCAGAGGGTTGAAATCAAAGTGTAGGAAGGCCTGGTTCCTTCCGAGGGCTCCAGGGGAGAAAACCTGTTCCTTGGTTCCTCCAGCTTCTACAAGTTGCCATGTTCTTTGGCTTGTGGCCGCAATCTCTGCCTCCCTCATCACAGCGCCTTCTCTGTCTGTCCTTCCTAAGTTCCCCGCAGAAGGACAAAATTGTGATTCAGTCAGGCCTACCTGGGTAATCCAGGATTGTGTCCACATCATGAGATTCTGAACCAACCACATCTGCAGAGGACCTTTTGCCGTGTAGGGTAACATTCGCAGGTTCCGGGACTTAGCACGTGAACATCCCCGGAGGCACATTTTTCAGCCACATGCATCAATTTTAAGAAAAACACTTAAATGCAGAATAAAAATGACCTTTCTTACTTGGAAAAGGTTTTTTGGGGGGGAGTTTTTTTTTGAATCTTAAGATTTTCAAATATCTACCCTTTTCTCTAGTTAGTTTCCTCATGCCAGGAATATAAATCACTTCTACTGTCTTCGATTTTTACCATATTATTAGAACAGAAAAAGGTCATTGTTACAGGGCTGTTTAAATCAGAACATGCAGCGGGGCCCCTGAGTGGCTCAGTCAGTGAAGCGTCTGCCTTCGGCTCAGGTCGTGATCCCAGGGTCCTGGGATCGAGTCCCACATCGGGCTCCCTGCTCCACGGGCAGCCTACTTCTCTCTCTCCACCATTTGTGGGCCACCCTGCATTCAAATAAATAAAATCTTTAAAAAAGAGAGACAGAGAGAGAGGAGGGTGCTCAGTGTGGGCCAGCCGAACCCATGTTTTATTTGACTCAAACACAAAGGCTCTGCAGGTGACAGCAGGGATTACCACTGGGAAAGCAGTGTTTCCCTCACATGTGCTTCAAGTCAATGTTAATAACTGCAATATTCCCGGGTACGGCAGCCATCCTTCAGAATGCCATTGCAATGTGAAGGCATCTTAATTTATTAGGTCACGCTGGAGAGGTCAATGAAAATGATGGCATGATTTGAAGGGCTATACTGAATTCTGCCTCCTCCCATAAAGTCAATGAAGATTACATGGTTAGGTAAAGAGGAGCTCCTCGCACTGTGGTAAGCAGTGAGTCCTGCACCTCTCAATGTGGCAGACCATCTCTAAGATGGAATTTGAAGGATGGACAGAGAGAAACCCCATCCACCATGACATACCGTGATGCAGAGCTAGGGTGTGTAGTTACCGCACACCGCACAATATTCGAGGCACATGACACATTTGAACAAGCTTAATCCTCACAACGACCCAGAAGGTGGCGACTATTATATGCACTTTGCACATGAGGGAGCTACAGCACAGAGGTTCAAAAGCTTGTCTTAGTTCCCACAGCAAGTAAGAAGTCGAGCCGGAGAGTAAACCAAAGCACACGGTATTCAGATTGTCCATCTGTATCCACTACAGTACACGGTTTACTTGTTTGGCGATCAATTGTATTGCTTGCTTTTGGTTACTTTATTTTAGGTTGATTTGTGCAAATCTCAATAAACAAAACGGGGTGGATAAGAGTTGGTGTCAGCATCAGATACAGAATTAAAACTACTCTTGGCCACAGATCTAAATAAACAAATTTATGTTATATCACATAAGGACAACTATTAGTTTATAATGGAAATATTTTGCATTTATATGATTTATGTAATTTATTTGTATGATTTATTTATAGGACTTATACTCTATCCCCGTGTACATTACTTTTTCATCCCTCACAAGCACATGCGAATGGAATGGTAGACTCATTTTTAAAATGAATAACTGAGGCTTAGAAACATAAGAGATTTGTTCAAGGTCACATAATAGATAGAATTGGCCTCTCGGCAAATTGAGTATATACTGGTTATGAATCTTAGTATCTCCATGGAATTTCTACCATACCATTTCTTAAACAGTCTCATTCTTGCCCTTAGCCTTAGAGTGGCAGCCTGTGCCCCAGCTTGAGGGGGCAGGGGGTGTTTTGAGGGTGGATAAATGACTAGATGACTATGAATGTCCACACCTGGAGTTGTGTGATTTTCTGCTCTCTGATGATGTGACCTGATTGAACACATTAATAGATAACATGAACTATATTTTTCCACAAAAAATGGGGTTTACCATGGGGAAAATATTATTAATGCTATACCAGACTGAATTGTCAATGATAGGGCAACAGAAATGTAGTAAGGATTCTGAAGTTGGAGGATTATGTTAATCAGAGGAATAAAGGCTAGCTGGTGAAACAAATAATCTAAAAACCTAAGTATCTAAACAGAACAAATATTTACTGTTCCCTTAGGACAAGTCCAAGGCTGTCCCTAAGTGGGCAGCTTTCCTTCACATAACTCCTAGCTCTGCCAACTCAGAGTCCTCCACTTCTAGTCACCAGCAGAGGTGGTGGAGAGCAAGGGCACGGGAGAGTGCACAGAGGATTTTAGAAGTCAGAAATGGAAGTGGTGTACACACATATTTTATTATCCAGAGTTCAATTGTATGGTCCCTTCTAGAGCAAGGGGGAGGGCATTCTGAATAGCGTTGTCTTCCTGTGTGTTAAGGAAGAAAAGACATATTTGCTGAAGAGCAGCATTCTCCCTGCCACAAAAGAGGCATATCAAAGGTTCCACCGGCCCCAAATGTATCCGCTCCCAGCCTTTTCCACAGGACGGCAAATTGCCATCTGAGAGTCAAACATGGTTGAACAACAGCATATGCTCATGTGTGGAATATACATGGTTGAAATGATCTCGGCCACCTCTACCCTCAGTTTGGCTTGCAAGAAAAAAAGTTAGCTTTTGGGTATTTATAGCATGTACTGAAAGCTCCCCAAAATCAGGAAGACTACTGTGCCCCTCTTCAATCAACTTCATCAGTAGCAGCTAGGTGCACATGCTTCGTGTTTCACACTCTGTAAAGATGGGGCGCCTGGGTGGCTCAGTCAGTTAAGCATCTACCTTCAGCTTAAGTCATGATCTCAGGGCTCAGAGTCCTTGGATCAAGCACCACGTCAGTGGGCTCCCTGCTCGGCGGGGGGGGGGGGGGTGTGTGACTCTGCTTCTCCCTCTGCCCCTCCCTGCTGCTTGTGCTCTGTCTCTCAAATAAATAAATAAAATCTTAAAAAAAAAAAAAAAAGCAAAACCAATCCTCAAGAACTTCACAAACTTCCTATCATTTAAGTTTCACATTAATCTTCAGAAATAGACAGGAAGCATTTCTATCATTTTGTAGAACAAAAAAACAGAAGTTCTGAGAGGTTAAGAAACGTCCCCTAATTTGACCCAGCCAGGAGATGGCCAAACAGAAGCTAGAACCTAATTCTCAACTGTCTGGTGTCTACGATGGTATCATTCCCATTCTGCCGTCACACTCCCAACATCAGTACAGAGATCCCTGCATGAAGTCTCGCCAAAACGGAACTCTGGAATACAGGGATTGAAATACATTTCTTTTTTTAGTGTGGGCTCCATCACACAGTCAAAAACTCTGTCATTCAATAAGTATTTATTGAGTCCCCACACAAGGGAATAGCACTGTTGCACAATGCCTTTGAAAGGAATTTATACTTATGTTAAGTGTTTGAAAATTGACTTTCACAGGGTGAAAATCTTTTGCCTTACATTTGAGTGGAATATTGATCTGAGTGCAACTGCTTTTTGGATTATTTCAATACAGCAAGATTTTATATCGTTGATAAGTCAGGCCAGTTTTTCTCTTGGACTGACCTGGAGACAGTGATGATGGAAAAAAAAAATCAATTAGTATGTTAGGAGGAAATTTCTTCCGCTGTCCACACAAGCAATCAGTACCCTTATACTAGGCTGAGATCAAAATAAGAAGTCAGGTCCGTGTGTCAGGAAGAAATAGGTGAAAACAGCTGGAGGCCGTCAGCCCTGACTACTGTGCTTCTGGGCTGCTAGAATGGAATGGCAGATATCGCTGTGCACACAGCTTCCAGGCAAAAATGAATCACCTACTCTCTGCCTCTATATCCAGGACATGGATGGGTAGGAGATTACCTTCTGTGAGTTAAGCTATATAACTCTAAAACAATCTAGGACAGGAAAGATCAGCAGTCTCCAGAGACTCCCTACAGAAATGGAATAGGTAACTAAGACAAGGCTGGTAAGCTTTCGGTGTCAGAAGGAAGGTATGTCAGCCACGGGATCAAATAGTAATAGCTATGCTAATGGTACACTTGCAATGTACCAAGCATTAATCTTTGTGTGACAACTAATGATTAAAGCACTCTTCTTATCACTCCCATTTTAGAGATAAGGCAATCAAGGCTTAGGACGAGCAAGTGATTTTTCCAAGGTCACAGAGCTAGTGAATTCTGGAGTCAAAATCACAATTCAGATACATGTGGATTGGACTTCGGAACTTGAATAGGAACTCAAGCGGCTTGTCACCAGCTTGCTCGATCACAATCACCTATGGGGTTTGAAAACACAAATGCCTCTGTTCTGCTTCCTATGTATGTACTGGATCTGAATTCTAAGGTCTAGTTTCAGCTTCTATACTTGGAAAAATCTTCAAAAGGAGTCTGCTCTACAGTCAGAAGAAAGAACCTCTGCATGAAGCTATACTACATAGCGAAAGGAGAGGTACTGTGATTGGAAGATCACTAAGCTGGTCCCCAAGATTCTAGTCCCCTGGTGTATACACACTGTATAATCCTTCCCCTTGAGTATGGATGGGGCCTAGGAATAGGCTAAGATAGTGCACGGCTTGAGATTCTAGTCCCCTGGTGTATACACACTGTATAATCCTTCCCCTTGAGTATGGATGGGGCCTAGGAATAGGCTAAGATAGTGCACGGCTTGGTTAATTTACACATCAGTGATGAGATTGTCGTTCTTGCCTTTGTTACTTTATATAAGGCTCTGTCTTAGCAGGTTGGATGCTAAGCCTTAAAGAAGCAAATGGCCAGAGGGACCTGTGTTGAGGAACAGTGGGAGGCTTCAAAGAGCTGAAACCATCCTCTGCTGACAATGATGAAGAAAAGGGGAACTCACCCCAACAACCTCAAGGAAGAGATCTTGCCACAATCACATTAGTTTGGAAGAGGTCCCGAAGTTCCAGAAAGGAATCCAGCATAGCCAACCCATGGTTCACAGCTTTGGGAGACCCTGATTGGAGGACCTAGTTAAGCCTTGTTCAGACTCCTGGCTCACAGACACTGTGAAATGGTATGTTGTTTTAAGGTACTAAGTTTGCATAGTTTGTTATGCAACGATAGATAACTAATACAGTTATCAAGGAAAAATCCGCTATGTCCATTCCTGCATAGCCCAGAAAAAGACTGCCCTCCTCCAAGAAGGCTACAGTGTAAGACGGATTTGTACCGCGATGGGAAGCTCATACCTGATGTAGCTATTTTGCCGTACCCCTTCTTCTAATTCTCTGCTAACCAGGCAAAGTTCTGAATTGCATTTGAGTTTTCCCATAGGCGTACTTAAAATATGTGTTAACTAAAGGACAGGAGAGCTCTGGTCCCTTGACAGCGCCATATAACATAACGAAGGAAAAACTGACATTCTGGTTTAGACCTCACTGTCTGTGACCTTGAGTGCTGTGAGTCTATGATGAGAGAGCAACCATTTTGGGCGCTACTAAGTCAGGTTTCTCAAGTAGTTTCCCCCAGAAAGAGCCTTGTGCATCACTGATCCTCAACTGAATAAAAATCTACCAAAGGTCTAATATGTGCTACACTTTATCAGTTCCCACTATGGGTGTTTCACTGAAACAACTTCTTCGACAAGGTCCTCATTTGACAAGAGAGAGCCAAGCCACTAACCTTCAGGAAAACAGCAAGCGGAGTGGTATGTGGAGGCAGAAAAATGAACAGCAACAACAAAATGACATATATAAAAATGAGGAGAGTGTATTGCCGAAAATGTAATGCATCTGTTTGCGACCTTTTATGATGGACATCTTTCCAGCATGGCATTCGCAAGTTTGACATTCGCTGTGTTTTATCTGGGATTTCCTTCCTGGTAAAATCATCTCGGTGAGCACTGTGCACTGGAATTCTGTCTCCCATTTGTTTTAATAGCCGGCATAATGGCAGAGTTCTGGTGCTAATGCCCTCCATTTGTCCTCTACTGCAATCTTACCTGGCAAGCGGCAGGAAGCACTACAGTAGCTAATTTCTAGATAAGTATATCTTAGGACACCATACAAAAATCAGCTGCAGGTTTGGACTGCCAGATTGAATTTTCTAAACATAATAGCTTAGTTGTAGCAGGAATAGAGTAGATATTTCTTCTCTGACGCATTTCTATCCACTGATACTGGAGATGGGCAGTTAACGGAATGGAGCCTATTATTACGATCTTCCTGCAAGCACAGATTTATCACAGATTCACACATTTTCCTGCCTATCTCAGGCTCAGTTACCAGGATGTTTATGAAATGTCTCCAAAGGAAAAGGGAGGCGCTTGAGTAAGGGTGACTCGGGGCTGTATTTTCTCAAGCACTGGTTGTTGTTGAGTTCTACAAATATGAAATAGAGGATTGTGCTGTTGGCTATTCAAATGCAGTTGCTACAGTTTAATTCAAATATTTAGGGAGCATCTGATCTGGACCAACCACATGTTAGATGATGAGTGGACAGTGGTGGACTAAAATGAACATAGCTTCTGTCCTCATGGCCACTAGAGTCTAGTTGAAGAGAAAGAAATAAGCCAATCGCCCAAAGGATGTGATAAAATCATGGACAGGACAAGTAGTAGGGAAAGTAGAAAAAGAGTAATTGCTTACATTTATGTGATTGTTTCCAGATTTATCTTAAGAACTCTGGAGGAAGATGTAACCTCCATATTACAGATGAGGAAACTGAGGACAGGCTCACAGGCTGAAGACCACTTGCAATGTATTCACTCAAACCAGAGCTATGAAACTTCAAATCCAAGGAAACTCCATCAATTCTCAAAGGGGGATTTTTCTCAAAGGGGGAGAAATTAATACATTTATCAGGTGGAGGGGAGCTCCTATGTATGGATGAATATAATGAGGGGCATTAATGATAAAAAATACAAGGCGAAAAGCTCACGGTGAAGGGCATTCTGCTATTGAGGTAAAAGCCAAAGAATGAGCTAATAGGGAGGGATGCAGGATATGGAGCCAAGCCAGCAGCAGAACTAGTAACAAAGGCACTCCAGAAAGTCCTGTATACCCTCCTGCTTTCATTGCACACTGCTGTGTACAACTAAATGGCCTCCTTTCTGTAGTCCTTTGAACAGGACAAATGCATATGGCTAAGCAAAGGAGTTTGGAGAGAGAAGTGTTTCTCATGCTGGTCAATTTGGCTAACAGATGGAGTTTACAAAAAATAGATGGTACTCATCTCTCTTTAATTGGTACTATTATCTCAAGACCATGCGTGTTACCATACAGCTTCTATAGATACCGAAAGGAGCTGAGAAATTGAGTTTCTGCCACATCTGCTAGCCTATCTAGTGACCTCATCTGCTAGCCTGCTTAGTGACCCCACTGTGGGAAATGGTTAAGGGTCAAGAAGCGGGGGCAGGGACATTCTGTTTTTATATCCTACCTCCTTCCTTGTTATGCCTTCATATGGTGGCATGGAGAGGAGAAACCATCAGAGCGACTGTCCCAGGGGACAGACGTTAGCTACTCACACGGGACTTGGAAATAGTGCCAATCTCCTGTGTGCCCCAGATTCAGGACCAAATAAGCATATGCTGCTGATGGATTTCCACAAAACTCATCTTCTGGGTCAAGGGTAATGCAAGAGAAAAGAAGGAATATACAATCAGCCTTCCTCTGTATCTCCTATCTATAGAGAGGGATGCAGAATCACGTGTCTATCAATAGACACTCATGAAATTGGCAGTGTTGTTACGAAATGGCAACAAGTTTATATTGAAGAAACTACTTCTCAGCAGTAGTTTCGCCTGCTAGACATTGGTCATGGCATCCCTATGGTCCATAAAGTCATGGCAATGTGTTAGCTTCATTGCTTTGGCATCCACATTGAAAAAAAACACCAATAATAGCTCACAACTAAGTAAAATAACTAGAACACTACAGTTTCCTTAATAGCAAGAATGCAACCTATGCCACAGGGAAAAAAGGCTAAAGAGTAGCAGTAGGTTTTTTAGATAGAGTCCTAACAGAGAAGAGAGGATATACTCAAAATGGGATAATTAAGATCACTTCAAAGGGATACTTTACAAATTTGTGGGAACAGGGGAACACAAAGTCTTGTATAATTGCCTTGGGAGGCATAATGACCTTTGCTTTTAGATATGCTAATTCAAGGTGACTCCTTTTGGCGGGGCATACTTAAGGGAATTAATAAGTTAACTGTCCTCTTTTCCTCAGATCTACCGTCAAAGCTGTCCAATGGGTCAATCCAGCAGGAAACCCACAAGATATGGGACTCTAGTGATGCTGTCAATATAGGTCAGACTCTTGAGATACAGACCAATAGAAATGGGCTAAGACTGGATCTGGAGAAGCAAAAGAAGAACACCTAAACCAAAAGCCAAGGATTTCTATACACTGGAGCAAAAGGGTATTATTAAATCTTATTAGTTATCTTCTTTTTTGAACGCCTTCCACATATCCTACCACCACATATCTAAGCTCTTATCTTCGTTCAAGATTGAGTACAAATCCCTGTATCCCACAAAGCCTTTCATGATAAACATCTAGACTCCCATGGTCTTCCATCCTTCCTATAGCTCATTTGACTCTTCTCACTTAATTCCTTTTGTTATTATTTTTGACCATATACGTTCTCGCTCACCAAACTCTGAGCCTCTGGAGGACAGAGTGCATTTGTTAAGTCTCTATGTGACCTCTATTCCTCAGTTTAAGGCCTTATAAGTATGCAATACTTACTACACCAAGAGCCAAGTCCAGTACCAAAAGGTTACATTGTACAACACAACGTTTAAATGCTTCTGTATTAGCTCTGTGACCTGGGGCAAGTTTCTTAGCCTCTTTGAAACTGCATTTCCTCATCTATAAAAATAGAAATAATAACAATAATATATTTCTTATAAAGTCATCATTAAAGATAAAAATGTATTATTATAAATCTTAGGAGTGTAGTAAATGCTTAAGACTTGGTAATTACCACTTTTATCATGAAGGAAAGGAACGGAAAGGAAAAGGAAAAGGGAAAGGAAAAAAGAAAGTGAAGGAAAAAAGAAAAAGAAGAGAAGGAAAGAAGGAAAGAAGGAAAGAAGGAAGGAAGAAAGGAAGGAAGGAAGGAAGGAAGGAAAAACTATCTTCTTTAAAGGTCTTCTTACCAGGATTTTCAAAAATTATTTTCCAAATAGTAGTGCTTGGCCTAAGGGAGCTTTTAGAAATAAACCATTTTTAATCATTAAAACATGGAATGTGCTTTAATACGGCTCACCTGTTTATATCATACACTATTTTGAGAGGATTGAGGTTCACAGGCAAATATTTGGAAGGTTTCACAGATTATTGAGGCGCTATTGTCTGTGTCCCCCACTAAATTCATATGCTGAAATCCTAGTGCCCAATGTGGTAGTATTCTGAGGTGGGGCACTTCCATGAATTGCATTAGTGCTTTTTTTTTTTTAAGATTTTTTATTTTTTTTATTTGACAGAGAGAGACAGAGAGAGAGAGAGAGAGAGCACAAGTAGGCAGAGAGGCAGGCAGAGGGAGAGGGGGAAGCAGGCTCCCTGCTGAGCAGAGAGCCCGATGCGGGGCTCGATCCCAGGACCCTGAGATCATGACCTGAGCCGAAGGCAGAGGCTTTAACCCACTGAGCCACCCAGGCGCCCCTGCATTAGTGCTCTTTTAAAGGCCCCCCAGAGAGCTCCCCAGCCCCTTCTACACATAAGGACACAGAAAGAAGGCACCAGCTATGAACTAGAGAGCCCTCACCGGATTGCATCTATGCTGGTGCCTTGATCTTGGATTTCCTGGCCGATAGAGCTGTGGAAAATAAATTTGTTGTTTAGAAACTACGAAGTCTATGGTATTTTGTTATAGCAGCCTGAATGGACTAGGACATGAGGCTTAGGAAACATTATTTTAAAAATGGCCTCAACCCAACAATATTAATTTTGCACTTTGGAGTTTTGAACAAGATGGATTCATTGCACGAAAGGGCATCACTTGTATCTATTTGGAATGCCAATGGCCAGCGACAACCTAGCATCATCACATTAGCTTGCAGAATATCTCCAAATGTCTCTTACAAATTCTAATGATGAAAGGAGAGTTCAAATTCTATGACTGTTCAGTGCCAGGCTGCCCTGCAGAGACCACCAGGTATGCCCAAAACACATACTGGAGGGGCAGCGTGTGGATCTCTGATCATTTATCTATCCCTAATGAGGACCAGCTTATTATCAAGGAGCAATTTCTCCTCGGAGTCCAATGTGATAGACTGAAATCAAACTCCAATTCAAACGTGACTATGCCAAAGAATTCCTTACTTTCCATTGGCTATGAATCATAGTAATGTTGGTGGAAGTTTTGTTCTTAGCATGGTCTTCATTTGCAGCTTTGGACTGCCTGTATATGGGTAAGTTATGCCCTTTCAGTGAGAATCTATGGCCTACCATGTATTTGAGAGTCAAAAACAACAATATGCCTCAACTTTCCTCCCAGCTTCCTATCATCTCATTGGCCAAATTTCTGTGGCATAAGCTAGTGTGATTCAATCCATCACAGAATCAACCTAGGCCCTCCCTAGAGAGACCCTTCTTACCAGCTTATACGTGCTTGCCAGGGCTATATTCTTTGAGAAACAGTGCTCTGAATTTCCAAAGGCAAGTTCAAAACCTGGAAGCTCTACCTGGAGGGACATAGTTTTGCCTGTTGAAGCATACACAAAACCCTTCACTCCAAAACATGTCTACAGGGCTCAAAAGTTTAAGAAATATCAAATCTGCTGGTGGAAACTCATTTGTTTTAAGTTTGTATTACGTCCCACAACCTGTGTCCTTCATAAAACCAAAGTTCTATTAGGAAACCTAATATGTAGCCCAAAGCAGCCTGAGAAAAGTCTTATTTGAGCCCCATTCTTGACTGGTTCAATTATGGCTCATCAGGACACAAAAGAAGAACTTGGTCATCTGCTTCATTGTTCTTTTACTTAAGAATGTGTGTAATAGATATATATTATGCCTTCACTTCCATTTCTATACCCCAGTTGGACAGAGCTTTAGCTCGGTTCTACAGTATGCATGATTCCTTTCCCCTTTGTGCACATCAGTTTAAGAAAATACAATCTAAAACTCCCAACTTCTGATAGATGCAGACCCTAGGAAATATACAGTAGTATATGATCCATGCCAAGTGGATCCACTTGCCTTACCATTCCCAACTGCCTAAGAGAAGGAAACTATTAGCACTGAATATTCACCTCAGAATAAAAGAAGTAAACTAGCCTAGATCAATGTTCAGGTTTTTTAAAGTCTATCTATCCCAGAGTATCCCTTATCATCCGTATCATCCAGATGTTATTCCACACACAACTTTGTATATCACCAAATCTCCCTTATTCTCATATTCCTTTGTAACTTCCAGGAATTCACTGTTTCCATAGCATCATTCAGATTTTGTGTCCAATGTCAGCTTGGCCCCAAACTGACCAATAGATTCAAACAACCAAACAGAATCCCCGGTAGCTTTTTTGGTAGAATTTGACAAGATAATTATAAAATGATTGTTGAAATGCAAAAGATCTCTAGAATAACCATATTGTCCAATTTCATGACCGACTTTAAAAACCACAGTGATCCAGGGGTCCCTGGGTAGCTCAGTCAGTTAAGTATTCAACTCTTGATTTTGGCTCAGGTCATAATCTCAGAATCATGAGATCAAGCCCCATGTCAGGCTGCGTGCTGGGCATGGAGCCTACTTAAGATCCTCTCTCTCCTTTTCCCTCTACCCCTCCCCGGCTCCCTCTCTTAAAAAAAACAAAACAAAACAAAAGAACACAGTAATCCAAATAGTGTAGTGTTGGCATAAGGATATATATAGAGATCAATGGAACAGAAGAGAGGTTTTAGATAAAGAACTACACATATGGTCGATTTATTTTTGGTAAAGGTGCTAAGACAAACAGGGAGAGGATTTTTTTTTTTTCCCCCAAAAAAGAAGCTGGGGGAAAAAAAAGTAGCTGGAAAATTGGATATCTGTATGCCAATATTTATATGTGTGTATAGCTAAAGAGAATATAGATATGTATAGATATATGTATACATATATATAACATTAATATATGTATGTATACCCCAAGCCATATATAAAAATGAAATTGAAGTGTATCATTAACTACAAAACTTCTAGGGAAAATATTGAATAAAAACCTTGTGACCTTGTAAGGAAAAACATGCCTTAGAAAGGATATACAAAGTAAGAAACATTTTTAAATGATACATTGGACCTCATCCAAATTAAAAACTTCTTTTACAAATGAAACGTAAAATAGGAATAGGTGAGCCACTGACAAGGGACAACTCAAACATTCACCAACTAATGAATACGTAAACCAGTTGTGTACTCTACTGTAAGGAATACAGTTCAGATCTAGGATTATCAGAGCTTGGAATTGGGAGGAGGTGAATGACTGCAGAAAGTGTGGAGGGAACTTTGGGAGGTAATAGAAATACATCTTTATTATGGTGATGGCCAAATGGACTATATACATTCGTCAAAGTCATCAAATTGTATAGTTAAAACTAGTAGGTTCATATTATGGAAACTTCTATCTCAATGAAACTGATTAAGATATACTTGATGAAAAAGATCTATGTGTACTTACATATATACTTGGTATATATATCTATTACTTTGTGTGTGTGTATGTATGATTGATATTTAATAAAGATAAATGTCAGCTGTGTCCCTTTCCTATGTATCACTGGGTATAACAGCTGCTAATAAATAACCAATACAATAAATTCCACTGGAATGAATAAATCAGTACTATTAGTTATAACACCAACTTTTAAAATTAGAGGCAAATATTTACAAAATAACGCAGTAGTTTGCATGAGTGTGTTTGTTGCCTGACTGGCCGATTACCAGTCTACCTGAGTGATTACCTTGAGAATTGCTCTAGTTGCCTGAAGGTCATGCCATATATATGCTTACAAAATGGACAAGTAAATATCAATTAACTCAAATTCATATTGTACGGGAAATCAACTAGGGATGAGCAGCAGCAACAGAACCAATCAAGAGTTTCCAATCAACAGTTGCCAGAACATGGGACGCAGAGAAAATAAAAGAATTCAAAACCAGAGAAGACCCATGCAGCAAATATGTTCAAGTGTCAAATTAGAAAAAGCAGGTTAAAAGCCTTTCAAGAAGCAGCCCCACATGTGCATGGAATCATTTTGCTTCACTTCGACTACCTCTGACTACGCGATTATATCATCATCACTAAGCAAGGATTTCAGCAGAGCATACCTGTTGTATAATGAAATGTCTACTTACTCTTAGTCCCCGAAGAGATCTGGAGCTCACCAAGACTCTGCCAGATGGAAAACTGTGAAGCCAGCTGCCTTAAGGACTCTGTGGAATATGTCAGGCTAGAAGATATAAAACAACAAATCGATGGTTATCCTAAACTGCATAGAATTTTAACTGTATAGAATGCGACAAAGTTCATCAAGCCACATATTGTGGATGAAGAAAGGCCATTGATAGATTAATCTGCAATCTCTTGCTATTCATCTACCGATAGCTCCTTTGAGCAGTCACATTCCTTTTTGCCACTCTAGGTAAGCATGTCATATAAAAGGCAGTGCTTCTGTCTATTTATGAAACAACTTCCTAGACCATCTAACCAGACTCACACTTTGCACTTTCCTAAACTGAACTGTCCAAGACACCAATTTCACAATTCTTTCTCTTATATACTCCTTACCCCACCCCTGGCCCTGCAACCCTGGGGAACCACAGGTTGGGTTATACCCAACCTAACTATTTATGGCCAAGGAACAGAATTAGGCCAACTATCGTGCTCTTTGTAACTCACTCGGTTCCAACAATGGCATTGAATTATCATGGTAAGAAAACCCTGTTTGTGCTCTCCTCATAATGTATTAGCCCACGCTTAGAAGTAATAACTGCTTGGCAATCTCAAAAGTGTCTTCATTTAGTAAGCAATAAAGTGGTTCAGCAGTATTAACTCTTGGTGAAAGAAAAGCATGGTATTACTGCCCAAAAAGGATATGAAACTCTTCTTTCATTTGAGAAGCAAATACAGCTTTATGTAACTTATGTAACTATCACCTTGAATGATCACAAAGTAACCATAAAGCGCATCTGTTATTATTTTTATTTTCATTGAATCCTTACATTTATTTAGTTTGGTATTTCTTCCTCTAACTCTGAAGAAAAAAAACAAAGGGTGTAGGCCTCAAGGATTTTTTTTTTTAATCATTCTTATGTAGTATGGGTCCCTGAGAACAAATGAAAATATTCAGCTCCACATAATAATTAAAACTCCAAATTTGATAAACCGTTAATGCTCCTATCCTCCCCCTGAAGTCAAGGAAAGGGGTATATTCCTTCCCTACCTTGTCTTTCTATACCTCTCCCCAGCTTGTTAACTAAGGTTTATATTCCAACTGGGACTGGAGCAGGGTGAGGGAGGAAAGGTCATGGACTAGGAATCTCTCTACGTGAATAATACGAAGCCAGGGATCTTAGTCTCCCATCCTCTGTCCTGTAAACTGCCTTTCTGGCAGTGTGAGTCCAGGAATTACTCAGGCATGCTGCTTTTCTGAGGATCCTTCTCTGCACTTTTCTTTATGAGGACTGTGTCCATCAGAGTCCCACAGAATATAGATGGCATACTCAAATCCAGATAATTTGAAGGTTTAATTTAAAAAGGAGGGTTCACAAAAATGGAGGTGGTACAGAGGAAGACCATAAAGGAAGTTGAAGTAACCTGGGGTTAGTGACAGTGGGAGTGATCTCTAGGCCTCAACAGATTGAGGGGAGGAGGGGGAGAGTGGTCACCAGTACTCCAAAGGAGAGAACCATGCAGAAAAGGTCGATATAATAGGAACAGAGACTTTTGGTAAAGGGATAGGACAGGTTGAGGGGCCTCAGAGGAAAAGAGCCAGGAAACAAATGAACTGATCTAATCTCCTTACCACAGATCTCCTGCTGTGGGTCCCCATTGGGACACGGAACTGGAAGCCAAGGGCACAAAGGAACTCTTGATGTAGTGCATGGAGGTGTGCCTTCCAGGGCAAAGAATAGATGTAGAAAGTTAGAGAGAGAATGTTGAAAAGCAGCTGGGTGACAGCCAGAACAAAGACAGATTAGTCGTTCTTCAGAATTGTCTCTAACGCTGTCATTAGCCCCAAGGCATCTTCTAATATCTATTAATTTCTCTCTGCTAAAGTCTGTTACTACTGTAGGCTAGAACCAAAGATAACATAGATAGGATCCTTCAAGTCTACAATAAACTCTTAAGGATCCTCACAACAAGCTCAGAAATACAAATAGCCCTATAAAAATGCCTTTATTTTGGCTCACGAAGGGATAGCGAACTTGTCTCATGCCCCTTAGCTTTCTCTAGTGTTGATGAGAATTCGAATTACCAGACTGTAAGGGACACAAACGAAGACATCCAGGTGGTCCTCTTCAAACTCCTTTCCATAGACTTCAGGTAAGGGGCAAGTACTCTTCAACTGTAATACTGCTTGAGTGTCAAGAAGGCCATAGATAACCCCAGACTCATACTTTCATAGCTCAGTGTCCTCAGATGAGAGATCACTAATTAAGTTTTCTCGGGAAGAAGAATGCTGGCATGGACTCTAATTGTCCCAATTTGGGATGCATACCCATTACTGAACAGTAACCAGGGAGAGCAGTACTATGACTGGTCTAACCTGTGTGATGCCCTTCTCTGTGGCTGGAGTTGAGGATTCCTGTAATTAAAAGCCCCGTAAGTTCCACATGGATTCAGACAGCAGGTTCCCAAAGGAACCAGACATACAATGATATTAAAACCTGCTTATGAGACATAAACCACAGCTATTATATCTTCTATAGTATGAACACAGAATCTTAGAAATGAACTTCAGAAAAGCCCAAGAACAATAAAAATTCTAAACAGAATTCTGAAAAGATGACATCTAATATGTAATGTTACTTGATGAGGGAGGATTCAAGGGCATACATAACTGAAATGCATGATCGAGGACAAGTTTAGTGCAGATCACGAACTACAAGAGATGATTTACTGAAGGTCCTGGAAAAAGGTACTGCTTTAACACCTTAATCACAAAACCCCTGTGGTTCTCACAATTGCACTTTACAATAGGCTTTGACATTTGCAAAAACTGACTTCTGAGAACGGAACACCCTGTTACTTTCTTACGGAGCAGTGTTTTCAAATTTGAGTCCTCATAACCAGCACCTGAGGGACACATTACAAAAATTCAGAATTGTTGGCCTTCCTCCCAGAAATTCTGACGTAGTAAATATAGGATGAAGCCCTGGAATCAGCACGCTAAGCAAGCATAAGATGACTGTAAGAGATGGTACACAAACTGAAAAACAATCAAGACAAAACAAATCAAAAATATTTTAACATTATTTGCCCTTGGATCGAAAGACACATTTTGCGCTTTGGAACTTACTTTGTACTTTTCTCTTTGTATAACCCAGTTTAGGAATCACCTTGACTGCAATCTTCACCAAAAGCCATCCCGCATGTTCTTGAACATCAGTAATGGGAAATTCATTACTTTTTAAAGCAGTTTATTAAAGAGCTCGTATTCATTTATTCAATCTTGATTGTACTGTGCTTGTTAGAATATTCTAGTTTCTACAAAAGATACAGGACTGGATTTGTGAGATGTATATTCGGCCAAAATTATTCTGTTCTAGGTAAGACTGACACTGGGCACACGGAAAGCACCCAAATATATGCTAGGGTTTAACTTCACTCACTTGCCTTGGGATATCCAGCTGTACAATTATTTCATTGTTCCGATCATTTGTTGAAAAAATGATTCTTTACTCCCACTGAATGGCCTTGATATCACTGTCTAAATTCAATTGATCACAGATGTGTCAGTTTATTTTTGGACTCTAAATTTTATTAATCAATATGTAAGGGGCACTGGGGTGGCTCAGTTGGTTAAGCGTTTGCCTTCGGCTTAGGTCATGGTCCCGGAGTCCTGGGATCGAGCCCTGCATCGGGCTCCCTGCTCAGTGAGGAGCCTGCTTCTCTCTCTCCCTCTGCCTCTCCCCCAGCTTGTGTTCTCTCTCTCTCTCTCAAATAAATAAATAAATTCTTTTTTAAAAAAATCAGTATGTTCAATCTTATGCCAATACCATACTATCTCGAAAAGTATAGCTTTGTAGTAACTTTTGGAACAGGAAAAGTGTGAGCAATACTTTGTTCTTTTCAGGACCATTCTGGCTATTCTAGGTCCCATGAATTCCCACAGGAATTT
Organism: Potos flavus; assembly: GCA_028534135.1. NCBI lineage: Eukaryota > Metazoa > Chordata > Mammalia > Carnivora > Procyonidae > Potos > Potos flavus. Next base: position 8,849,152 of record CM052901.1, on the reverse strand, counting down.
TAAGATAAACTTGTCCATATCTGCAAAACAATGCAGATGGGCTAACTGGGTTGCAGTAAATCTGGAGATCAATTTGGGGAGTAGTTTTGGATTTCTTTTCATTTATTCCTAAGCACTTTATTCCTTTTCATACTTTTGTAAATTGAACAATTTACTCCTCGCTGAACTTAGTTCTAACATCTTTTTGTGGATTCCAAGTATTTTCTACATGCAAAATCATGTCATACTGAAATAGACACTTTTATTTCACCCTTTCTGTGATATAACAGAAATAAATATTTGGCCTTTGTCCCAGTTCCTGGCACAGAGATCCTAAAACCTTTGGAATCTCTGGAGTGAAAAGAATGTTTTTTACACGACTGGTGGCTGGGGCCCCTAGACAGATTCAGGACTGGGGCTGGTTGCCAGAAAGATCAAGGCATGATTAGAGTGTTGGCAATTTCAGCCCTATCCCCTAATCTCTAAGGAGGGGGAAAAGATTGGAAATTGAGTCAATCACCAATGGCCAATGACTTAATTCTATCTATGTCATGAAAGCCTCATACAACCCCTAAATGATGGAGTTCAGGAGCTTCTGAGTTGGTGAGCATATCAAGATGCTGGAGGGGTGACATACTCAGAGAGCGTCTGGAAGGTCTACATCCCTTTCCCCATAACCTGCCCTAGGCATCTTTTCTACTCAGCTGCTTCTGTGTTGTATCTTTCATAATAAACCAGTAATAGCAAGGAAAGCACTTTCCTGAATTCCGTGAGTTGTTCTAGTAAAACACAGAATCCAAGGGGGGTCATGGGAATCCCTTATTTGGTTGATCAGAAGTCCAAGTAGTAACCAGGGATGTGAGACCAGAGTCTAAAGTGGGGGTAGACTTGTAGGACTGAGCCCTTAACCTGTGAGGTCTGCGCTGACTCTGGGGAGATAGTGTCAGAACTGAATTGAGTTGTAGGACATTCCAGTTGGTGTCTGGAGATTTGAAGAATTGGTGGGGGGAGGGAGGGGGAGGGTGGGTACCGGGGGATAGCAGATATTTGGAGTCAGAAGTGCTGTGGGTTAAAACAGCTCAGACGTGCCAATCTGGATGCCTTTTATTACTTTTTCTTGCCTGAATGCCTTAACTAGTACTACCAGAACAAGGTTGAATTGAAGTTGTAAGAACATGCATTCTTGTCTTGTCCCTAATTTCAGGTGGGCCCAGATCCTTACTGTCTGCTGTTCCTTCTCGGGCAACATTTCCCCTGTGGGACTTTGTAGCACTACCGCTTTCATACCTTTCAAGCATCAGCTCAAATTTTCTTCCTCGGGACACCCCCATTTCTAAAACAGTCTCCTGTCCCTATCCAAACTCCACTGTCTATTCCATTATCTTTTCTAAGCTTCACAGTATGTACGTATGTATGTATGTGTTTTAAAGATTCCATCCATTTATTTGAGAGAGAGATCACAAGTAGGCCGGCAGAGAGAGGGGTGCTAATACGTCAAAAGCGCCCCCACAGTATTTACTAATATTTGAAATTACTGTGTTTAATTAATTTGTCCAGTCACCTCCATTACTAGGATCTTAGACCAATGAGAGCTGAGACCTTCTCTGACTTGCTCAATGTTGTGTCCCTCATGCTTACAACAGTGTCTGACACACAACAGGCATTCAATATTCGTTAACTGAATGAATGGATAAGGTAATCAATGAATCAATGAATCAGTCATATTAATATATATCTGAAGCAGAGCTGTCTAACCAGAGTGACACAGAAAACCAGTTACGGGTGTATCCGATCTACGGATTCTCTCAGCGATGTCCTTCCCCATCCTAGAGGGATAGCCTCATCCATTTTCCTCGTAAATTGTACAAACACTATCTATGCATTCCATGATGTTAAAGTTTAGGAAACTAGGTAGAAATATATTCTCTTATTCTTATTCCTTTTTTTTTTTTCTTTCTTTAAAGAATAAATGCCTTCACCCACCCAGTTAGAAACCACGGAGAGGCTGACTACAGGAAAGGAGCCCAAACAGTCATTTCAAGGCAAGAATTAACTTCACTGCGACAAATGCTCTATGCCTGTAATGAGAAGAAAGTATGATGGGGGAGGGGGAGAGGGTGGCCGTGTATGTGCGCTCAGTGAGAGGGTGTTCAAGACCAGCTCTGCCTAAAAGCTGTGGGATGATTGGCGATTTTGAAGTGGGTAGCCCAACTGTCTGCAATTGATACTTCCTGTTTGTGCAACCAAAGCCGGAGCTGGAAAGCCCTGTCAGTCCCCCAGAGTATATTCTTTTCAGTAAGTCATTGTTTCTACAAATCCTGAGTGACAGTTAGTGCCAAAGGAATTGCCGGTCCCTAGCTGACATGCAGCCACCCAAAGAAGTAAGCACCTGCCAGACAGATGGCTCAGCTTTAGCCCCGCTGTCCCGGATGGAGAGCTCGTATTCGAGGTCAGGGGTCACACTGGAAATGGTGCCTCGGCGGAAGTCAGCCAGGAAGCTGCAGGGGCATTTCACAACAGGCCAAAGTCGAAGGCCAGACAAAATGCCCCTGTAAGTATGAAACATACAGCCCAGTGTGAGTTCTTTGTGCTCATGCTTTCGGCTGCTTGGCTTAGCAGAGAAAAAAACCTCTGTGTCATTGGGCTTTCACTACCTACTTTGAATCCTTTGTCTCCCCTTCTATACAGTGAGGGCTTGGCATTGTCTGTGCCACCCATTGTGGCTACCCCAAGCCACATGTGGCAGTTGAGCCCTTGAAATGGACTGGTCCAAACTGGTACAGGCTTAACTCTACAACATACACAGGGTTTTGAAGACACATACACAAGAATATAAACTATCTCATTGCATCTTTATATTGATTTCAAGTTGAGATGGCAATATTCTCCATGGTATTGTTAAAATTAATTGTATCTGTTTATTTTTATCTTTTAATGTGGCTACTAAAAAATTTTAAATTATATATGTGGGTTATAGTAAATTTTTATGGACAAGCAATTGACTAGATCTCCAATTTTTTTTCAGTATCACGGCGAATTTATATAGCAAAAGAAAGAGTAGGGAGAGGGAGAAAGGAAGGAGTTTAAATTTATGAAGATCGTGTTTTATTATGTATGTGTATGTGTGTACATTCATTTCTGGATGTGTAAGTAGGAAAAATATCAAGAAATTCATAACCTGTTGTAATAATTCTTTGGTCATCATTGAAATCCATATAGTCAACTATGAAGTCAGTGTGTGCTAAAGAAGCCACAACACTTGAGAAGAGGGATTGCCCAATTTCCCTGGAGTGGCTTCCAAAGGGAGAGTCAAAGCCTAGCTAAGAGGAAATCAACAAACCCCATGTTCTTCCTCCAGCCCCAGGCTTTATCATATGCCCCTTCCTGCTGCCACAGTGTCCTTTCTTAACTGTGATTCTCACTATGTCACTCACCAGCTTAATAAGCACTCGGTGATTTTTTTTTTTTTTTAAATTTTTATTCATTTATTTGACACAGGGAGAGAGAGCACAAGCAGAAATAGCAGGGACAGGGAGAAGCAGGCTCCCCACTGAGCAAGGACCCTGCAATCATGACCTCATGACCCGAGCCAAAGGCAGTCACTTAACCAACTGAGCTGCCCAGGCACCCCACACTCAGTGATTCTTTATAATCTACAGAAGAAATTATTTAGTCTGACATGGACATCCCTTATCTCCTGCCCTCTGCCTGTCCCAGATGCCAAATCCATGACCGCTTCCTGACTTGCATGTCCTGTCTCAGTCATGCTGTATGCATTTACATAGCAAGCACTTACTGAGTGCCTACAGTATGCCATAAACACAGGTTTCACAATGGTGAAGAGGAGAACAAGATCTGGGTCCTCACGGAGCCTATAGTAGAGTTGGGGAGATAGTATCAAACACATAACCAAGCAAATGCTATGAAGGAATATACAGTCGAGGGACCTAATTTAGGAAAAGTTATCAAAGAAGGCCCCTCTAGAAATGCAACGTATAACTAAAATATGAAGGCTGAAAAGAGACCAGCTACTCAATGACCTGGAAGCAAAAATTTCCAAGCAGAACAGAATATACAAAAGCCCTGCAACGAAAACTCATCTGTTCATTTAAAACTCATCCGGGGCGCCTGCGGGGTTCAGTCAGTTAAGCCTCTGACTCTGACTCTTGATGTTGTCTCCGGCATGATCTCAGGGTCCTGAAGTCCAGCCCCACGTGGGGCTCTGCACTTGGCAAGGAGTATGGTTGTCACTGAGGAGTCTGCTTTTCTCTTTCCTTCCCTTTCTGCCCCTCCCCTTGCTCATGAGCTTCATGTTCTCTCTTCAATCAATCAATAAAATGTTCAAAAATAAATTAAAACTCATCCAAAGTACCCCTTTCTTCAGGAAGTCTTCTCTGACCTTCTGAACCAGGTTAATACATGTTTTATTCGCCACCCCCATGCTCTGTAGTTCCCTCCATCATTGTAATTACTACATTGTACTGAATGTCTCTGCTCGGCCAATTAAACTGACGGCTCTGGGAAAGTGAGGGATTTGTGTTTGTTTTCTTTATTTTTGCGTGGGAACTAGCCCATTGTTTTATCCTGAATTCATAGTAAATATCGATCTTTTCCTGATACTGGGTTGGTATATTATCTCACTCTGGACTCTCTCAGAGAAGTACTGAGGAAAATTAGATTATATCACGTTCCTGATGACCATGGGAACGATTTGCCTGGAAGTAGCACCTTACTTTCAGTGGTACGTCCAGCAAAGCTAAAACCATGAAGAATGAAAAAAGGTAACCTTTCAACAGAGGTCAAGATTTGAAGTAGGAGCGGGAAGTGGGGGGCGGGGGGGTTGGGGACAAGCAAAAGAGAAAAGTATGAGGCTGCCGGGAACTATGGATTGGAGCAAGGGATAGGGGCAGCCGATTAAGCAAGGAGAGTTGGTTTAGCACCCTTGGCAAGGGACAAGGAAAATTTTAAAATCCAAGAAGTAGCAGGGGGCGGGACTGTGACCCATGGGCTTGCGCAGAACAGGAGGCTAATGGGCACTGCCACGTTTGCTCCTTTTTGGTAGTAAGTACTAAGTCTGCTCTCGGGCATTTGTTCCTTAGTAAACCTAGAATTTCCTTCTGCCTTGCTATCTTTCTGTTTTCTTTGTCCCTCACCCTGTACCTCTGATCTCAGCTACTTTGAAACTCTAGGCAGCGCATTACTCTTTCTCAGCAAGAACTGCCTTTTCTCTTTGTTTAATGTTGTGACAACAGTGTCTTTATGTCAGTAGATCTCAATGTGATATGTACACATATATAAACAGTCGTCCCCACCCACTGGGCTTAGTGGGTAAGGGGAACTGACCCACTGGGTGGGGGAGAGGACAGAATAAAACAATGCGGGAGAAGGATAAAAGAAATAATCCCGAGACTAGAGGACCAGATAGGCTGATTCGAGGAGAACAGTTTCATATCAAAATTCTGCCTTCCTATGGCAAATGGCAGGGTGGTATGAGCATGGCGGCTTTGATTATGGCCTAAGGCATTTATTACAAGGCCTCTTTCCTGACACTCCCCTAACTCCAAAGCAGATTTTAGAGAAAAGAAATCTTCCTGTATTTCCCAGGGCCTTGGGTTCTGTAGACCTTTGGCTCCTCATCCATGACTCCAGGCCACTTTATCACCTTTTCTGTAGCAAGTAGCATACTCGAGGGTTTCCTCTGGCCCACAGACATTCAGGATAACTAGTCCCTTTCCCTAATCTTGCCAAAGAGGCAATTATATGTAAAGGGAATCAAAAAATTGTGATGCCCAGGGAGTCAAAAAAATGTAGCTTTTCCATATATAACTTCTCTGAAGCACCTTTCCTACACACACACACACACACACACACACACACACCCCGCCCTACTAAGTAAAATGGAAATATCTCTTTAAGTAACAGAGTTTCTACTTGAATGGCTAAGACTAGTATTCAGAGTTTATTTCTCCAGCCCCTGCTCCTCTCTGAGATGTATTTAGTTGTATAGGGAAGGAAATCGTCCATAACTTGGGGACTGCAAAGAGGTAAGCCTCACAGTGTCAATTTTATGTGCCTTACATTGTCCTATCACTTCTCTGCTTACCCCCAACCAGGATTGTTTCCTTTAACATGGAGCACCTTGCTGTCCAATATCAAAATCTGTGACTTGTGCCCTTGTTGGCTGGCATTTTGGTTCTCAGTGACCATTTCTACTTTAGCAGCTGGTCTGCATCTCTGTACAGAGGGCTCAGACCCTTGAGTGAGGGTTGGCAATCTGACACAGTGGATCTCAGCACTCAGCTTTAGGGCCACCTCCCCGCCCACCTTTGTGGCCTATCCTTGCAAACTCACTAGGAAGCATCCTTACTTACCATTTTGATACTCTGTAGGGAAACTGAGTTCTACATGCCTTCTCCATTGGGAGGACTGCAATTCCTAACCATATTGCATCACAAGTTTTTTAAGGTTGCAATCTCCCTCCAGATAAAGTCGATGCCAGTCTATAAAACAAATGTTTCTCAGGGAAGAACACGGGCTAAACTTATCCGACTTTAGTATTCCATGAAAATTAGCTAGTTATTTCTGAATCACATCCTCTCCATCCCCAGATGTGACACTACGGATATGGGGCAAAGACCATGATAGTCATCTCTGTTCAAATTCTATCCTCTATGATTCTCCTATAATTCCACAGGACTATAAGAGAACGGACTTTGAGTTTTCCACTTCTTCTTTGTCATGTCCTTCTTTGCCCTACCCTGCCTGACATGCAGAAAATGTTATAATCTAGTTTACTCAGACCTGATGACCTTGATGATAAAGACAGAAAAGAAGGAATCTATACAAGAGTTTTCTTTCTTAACAAACACTGGCTTTCAAGCTGCTAGGCTTCCTGCTTTCATTATTACAATTTGAATGACAAAACTTTCTTTCTTTTCCTATTTTCAACAATTCTATCGCCTTTCCAAACCTTAAGAACAAATACATGTCTTAGGGCGAGTAAGAAGAAGGTCCTATCCTTGACAGGCTTCAAAATATTATCTCTAAACTATGCATTTGCATAGGTAAGCTGCAGGTGCTTTGACTGAAGACAAAGAGAGCATTCTAGAATAAGCATGTCCGAGCTCATGAGAGCTGTGTACATCTCTTCCCAACTCTGTGTTCAGTTAAGTCAACTTGGTAATTTGACATCAACCACGTTTGTAGTATTTATGCTATGGAAATCAGAAAACGCTACAAATCAAATCAAGATTTTTTGTTTTGGTTTGATTTGGGTTTTTTTTTGGAAAGCATCGTTAAACATTTACCGGCACATCACTGTATTGGGTATATTGCAAAACCAAGTTTATATACAGAGGAAAGCTATTACCTACATGGGAGCTAGCTACCCATCAGAATGCTAAGGTCCGGCAGCCTAGAGGGTCTCAGAAGTACCCTCCCCACTTTCCTTACAACCAAAGAACAACACATGCAAGTCTTCACTGCTAATACATTTGACAAAGGTGATGGTCAAGTCCACAGGTACACCAGGCTCTAAGCGTTAACGGTATCAGTAGTACTACCTCAGAAATGCAGTTTCTTCAACTTTGCCTCAATATATGTTCTCAAAGGGGGCGCCTGGGTGGCTCAGTGGGTTAAGCCTCTGCCTTCAGCTCAGGTCATGATCTCAGGGTCCTGGGATCAAGCCCCGCATCGGGCTCTCTGCTCAGCGGGGAGCCTGCTTCCCCCCCTCTCTCTGCCTGCCTCTCTGCCTACTTGGGATCTCTCCCTCTGTGTCAAATAAATAAACAAAATCTTTAAAAAAAAAAAAAAAAATTATATGTTATCAAGGGCGGTATGTCTTCCACAAGCCTCATAACAAATTCTGTTTCTATCATTTAAGAGAGGCTCAGATTTACCAAGAACGCTAAATTTTTACATTGAAAAACAATGGCCACAATGTATTTTTTGCAGATATGTCAGGCCATACTTTATGTGATATTTTAAGGTCACTCATGGTATATGGTTAATAGCCAACACCGATAACAGAAATTTTAAACTGTTGGGATTTTGTAGAATAAATTAAAAAACCCTAACTTTATACTTCATTTTTCATCTGATGTGTTTCCCGTGTTAAAAACTAAACCATCTTATGGGTCAGAGCCATGGGGAATGATATGTTAATAGCAGACTCCTGCTATATTTTCCACATTTACTAGAATGTGTACTTAAGAAAGGTTAGTAGCAACAACAGGAAACAACATTGATCCAGGACCAAAATTAAGGACAAGATCACCTCAGAAGAAGATAAATGGTTAGAGTCTATTATGCCTCCTCTGTCTGTACAATAGTTAATGAATGCCTTATTCTGGAACATTGTTTTTATTTTATCTTGGTTTTAGAGTCGAATATTAATTCCACTATGGTTGATTTTTGATATAGAATATGAAATTGGAAAATGAGTTCTCTAGAAAAACAAGAAAAAAGAACAAACCAACAAAAATCACTTGAACAGGGGCGCCTGGGTGGCTCAGTGGGTTAAAGCCTCTGCCTTCGGCTCGGGTCATGATCTCAGGGTCCTGGGATCGAGCCCCGCATCAGGCTCTCTGCTCAGCGGGGAGCCTGCTTCCCCCCATCTGTCTGCCTGCCTCTCTGCCTACTTGTGATCTCTCTCTCTCTGTCAAATAAATAAATAAAATCTTTAAAAAAAGAAAAGAAAAAAGAAAAAGCTGTAAGTGATTTGATTATATGCAAATTAAAACTTTGGTAGGGTAAAAGGTGCTGTAGAGAAAAGCTAAAATACAGAGTACATAAAAATATTTGGAACATATTATATATTCCCAAATATTACACGAGGCTTGTTTTGTTCAGAAAAATTTTCTGCTGAGAAAAATGGAACCCGTATGTTTGAGGCCTACAACAGCTTTCTCCTATTATGGGTGCTTTTGAAAGGACAAAAGGCTCGATAGGCTCGCCGCCCCACCCCCCTTATCCAGGACAAAAGGCTCGATGGGCTCACCGTTCCCCCTTACCCCCCCCCCCACCAGTGGAATTCCCCTACTTCCCCCCAGGGTTTCGGTTAAAAATGGCGGGAACCAATCAGGTAGCGCTGAGTGTTCAAATGCGAATGCCAGCCAATAAGACTCCAAGTGTGATGGAAAGTTCCGAACTTGTTTGTGCCTGTCTATAAAAGCTGTAAGATCCACGCCTCCGCTCCTCCTTCAGCGACTCAGCTTGCGAGTGCGCGGAGGAACAGGTTCGAACCTGCAATAAATGACCTTTGCCACTTGGCTTTGACTCTGGACTCTGGTGGTTCGTTCTTGGGAGGGTCGCCGGATCTGGGCATTACACTTTCTCAATTCTTTCTATTAAAGAACGAAATACCATTGTGAGAACATACCGAATTAATAGACTTATTCAGTGCTAACTTTAAGTAATTTGCAAAAAATGCAAAGGAATAAAATAAGGTAGATGAATTACTTATCTATTAGATACAATTATAAAAAACAAACTCTTTTAGGAGCACCTGGGTGGCTCAGTCAGTTAAGTAACCGCCTTTATTTCAACTCAGGTCACGATCTTAGAGTCATGAGCTAGAGCCACACACTGGGCTCCACACTCAGCACGGAATCTGCTCGATATTCTCTCTCCCTCTGCCTCTGACCCTCCCTCCACTCGTGCGCACACAAGCGTTCTCTCTAATAAATAAATATTTAAAAGCAAACTTTTTAAGAAATTACACTACAAAGCAATTGTGTGCTATTACTTTTCTTCCTCATCTTTTTCATTTCTAATCACTTCATTTCTCTTATAGTCTACATGGCAAGCAAACTAAATTTCTTTTATTTTTTTTTTAAAGATTTTAATTATTTATTCAACAGAGAGAGAGAGATCACAAGTAGGCAGAGAGAGGCGGGGGGGGGCGGGGGGGGGGGAAGCAGGCTCCCCGCCGAGCAGCGAGCCTGATGCGGGGCTCAATCCCAGGACCCTGAGATCATGACCTGAGCCAAAGGCAGAAGCTTTAACCAACTGAGCCACCCAGGCGCCCTGAAAACTAAATTTCTTTTAGCTGCCTGACTGTACCTATCTTTGTGTCTCTTCTCAAGGCCCTTGAACATGCTGTTCCTGTTTGGAACAGGATTGAAATCCTCCACAGTACTTTCACCTAACTCCCATTCATCTCTTGGAACTCCATTTCACCATTTCACTGCCTCTGGGAAACATTTCCTTACTTTATAGACTTTAACTGGGTTTTGTTAGTTATATGCTCTCATATCACTCCATACTTCTTCTAAGACTTATTACAGTGGGGAGTAACTACTTTTTGGCTATGTATTTAACATCTGTCTTACCTACTTACGTCTAAGCCACATGAGCTCAAGAATAGTTCTGGCCTCATCATCAAGTGCTCCTCTTCCTAGTTCAGTATCTGGCCCTGAAGTGATGGTCAATAAACACTTACTCAGTACATATTTCAATAGTAAATGCCTCAATATTGGATTCATCCTTAAGCGGTTGGCAAAGTATAATACCTGGTATAGAGCAGATGTTTGTTAGCTATTGAATGAATAATCAAATAAATATTAATAACAAGAGTGATGTTGAGGGGCAGACATAATAGGAATAGAAATTTGGACAATGGACTTTGGAATAGAATGAAGTAACAGAAGAAAAAGATACCTGACCTTCAAAAATGTTCTCCATCCCCCAAAGCTACAAACGCAGTGACCCGTAGGGGCACGTGCACCCCAGTGTTCATAGCAGCAATGTCCACAACAGCCAAACTATAGAAAGAGCCTAGATGTCCATCAACAGATGAATGGATAAAGATATGCTATATATATACAATGGAATATTACTCACCCATCAATAAGAATGAAATCTTGCCATTTGCAATGACCTTGATGGAACTAGAAGGTATTATGCTAAGCAAAATAAGTTGAGTCAGAGAAAGACAATTATCAAGTGGAATTATACAAACGGAATCATGTATGTGGAATTTAAGAAACAAAACAGAGGAGCATAGGGGAAGGGAGGGAAAAATGAAACAAGATGAAATCAGAGAGGGAGACAAACCATAAGAGACTCTTAACCATAAGAAACAAACTGAGGGTTGCTGGGGGGAGGGGGTAGAGGGATGGGATAACTGGGGGACAGACATTAAGGAGGGCATGGGATGTAATGAGCACTGGGTACTATATACAACTGACGCATCACTGAACTCTACCTCTGAAAGTAATACACTATGTTAATTAATTGAATTTAAATTACATTTAATTTTTTTTAAAAAGAAAAAAATGTACTCCATCATACGAGTTTCAACTAACTTTGTTCATGGGATCTGTAAAATTCAGAACTGCCTAAATTTTGTGTAACCAATTTATAAATTTTTTGTATAAGTTTAGGGACCAAACAGTAATCAATTTCAAATTCTCCTGCAACAGAAGTGTCAGTAATCTATGTTTCAAGTTTGGTGAGAAACTAAGATAATCCTTAAACAAAATTACTATAGATACGATATTCGAGTTGGTAAGGGCTCTATTTTCTGTCAACCCAGTAATTCAGAGGTCCGAAAATCAGGAGAATGTCCATGACTATCATTATTTTTGCCCTCAGAATGTTCTCATATCACTGGTATTCCCTGCAGTCTGTAAGCCTGGTGCATGTCACCAAGCAGCAATCCCTTCTAAGCACGGAACAGTGAAGAATGACAGTGTTTTGCATCCCCTCAGAAGTCTGAACCGAGCTAGGGATTAAGGCTATATGTGAAGAAAACCTAGAATGAACCCTTGGGATCTCCAAACAACTGCAAAATACTCTCACAAAGCAGCAGCAGCTGCTGCTTTCACTGAGTAATGATTTTGAGCATTCTTGGGGAAGCTGTTTTTCTAATTACCACAGATATATAACATAAAATGAAGAAGGCCAGTATCATCTGGAAGTCTGCTGCCAACAAAATTAAACTCCAAAAGAAATTTAAATTAACATGTTAACATCCTTTAATATTGGGACCCTTATTTAATTTAGTTCTTTATCTATATCGTTACTCAGTAATTTATGGGCATTCCATTTTTCACATTTTTTAATTCCCTCACTTGTTCCAGATACATCTATATCTATCTTCAGTGTGAATAAAATCATATTATCTTGGGCTCTCAACACCTTCATTACCAAAGGTCAAGGTCAAGTTGGGGCCTACACAACTGGAATAACACACCTCACCTTCCTAGATAGCCTCAATTCCATCAGTGGAATTCTGTCTGCTTTTCCCCGGACAGGGGTACAATGTGAGCCTTGAACAATATAACTCACCTTCGGGGAACCAGAGAGAACCCCAGATACCTATGCTTCCCTATACCTTGGAACTCACACTGACCTGTCTCGAAACTGCTCAGTTTCATTGAGTCCCTTCCCTCATTTATGTCAGTCACTGCAAGAAACCCTAGGCTTCTATCTCCCCTAATGTTGCACACTCTAAGTCCCATGAAGTCTTTTGTATATCCCATTTTTGTCCTTATTGTTAACTCCACCTTAACATCTGAAACCCATCCACTGAGCCTTCTGCAACTCCTGGTCCGTCAGCACTAGAATGTCCTACGTGTGCACACTCAATCTTCAACTTTTTCCTTTCTCTGAGGACACTGCTGCAGACTTTTCAAGTGATGGCTGTTTCCTCTTCCACACCTATCCTACCACTGGGCCTGGAAGTGAAGTAGGTGTCCTCCCTGTTCCACATCTCTGCTTCCAGATCATTCCTCCTCTATCTCACATAATGCAGCTTTGAACTTAACATTATCCTATTACACTGCCCATAATCTCTCAGTGTTGTTGCCATCTCCTACCCTACTTTTTTAAATTAATTAATTAATTTAAGATTTTATTTATTTGAGAGAGAAAGTGAGAGACAGGGAGGAGGGGGAGAGGGCAAGGGAGAGGGAGAAGCAGGTACCGTACTGAGCAAGGAGCCCAACTTGGGGCTCGATCCTGGGCCCTGGGATCATGACCTGAGCTGAAGGCATCCACTTAACCTCAGACTCAACCACACAGGCACCCTCCCCTATTCATTTGAGATTCACTGACACTCACTCTCTCCAGCACTACTCCTGCCTTAATCTAGGGCAACTTAAATATGCACTAGATAATTCTTCCAACACCCTAGCTTTAACCTCCTTTTCCCCAAGGGTGTTTATCCACCAACCTACCACAGTACTCTCCCTGATAATCATACTTGTGACCCATACTGTCCTATATGTCTCGCCACATCTGGCTACTGTTTCAAATGTGGCTAGTCCAATCTGAGATGTAGTGAAAGTGTAGAATACACACTGGATTTCCAAAATTTAATATGAAAAAATAAAAAATATCTCATTAATATTTTTATATCTGTTAATGTTAAAAATGATCATATTTGGATATTTAAAATATTGTTTAAATGTCGGGTACTAGAAAATTTACAATTAGGTTTTATGAATCCCATTACACTTCTATTGGGTAGCTGTTGCAGACATTCCCATGACTAGTAACAGTAAAGCCTACATAGTCTCAATTTAATAACTTATCCTCCCTGATGACTACCTCCTCCTACCTTTCCAGCTCACTCCTTCTAGTGTCCCACCAGGATTATCTTATCCTTCTCTTTTTCTACTCTTCATGCCTTTGATGTTTTCCCTTTATTACTTTTCCAACTTAAATTTTATAATCAATCATTTTAAGTGTCTTTTCCTGTCTACTCTCAATTCTCTTTCCCTTCTTTCACTTTAACTCAGTTGCTTGGTGAAACCACAGCCTTGGTTAAAACAAGTCTCCACCTATACCTTCCTACATCATCCCAAGTCTGGAGAAAAATGCAAAACCATATGGATTGGTTTCGTTTTGACTTCAAGGACTTAATCCTCTAATCCAAGCTTCAGTGTGCAGAAGAATATCCCGGAGGGCTTATTAAAACACAGATTTCTGGGCCCCATTCTCAGGGTTACATATTCGCTAGGTCTGGCATGGGGCCCAAGAATTTGCTTTAACAAATTCTCGGGTAAAGCTGATTGACTCTGCTGGTAATGGAACCACACATTTAGAACCACTGCTCAAGCAGGCCCATAATGCTATCCACCCAACACACTATATTTCCCTCATCTATTTAGTCTCCCATTCTCCTAAATAACTTATACCTTTTTTTCTTTTTAAACTTTCAACAAACTTACTCTCATCCTCACTCTACATGATGTCTTTCCTTTCTGCTTCAGTGAGAAATTTGAAAAACAAAATTAGAAGAGAACTTCCGCATTCTCTCAAAACTACTCCACCTGAGGCACCTAGGTGGCTCAGTCGGTTAAGCGTCTGACTCTTGGATTAATGCTCAGATCATGATGTCAGAGTCATGAGATCGAGCCCCGCGTTGGGGTCCATGCTCAACCCTGGAGTCCGCTTCAGATTCTCTCTTCCTCCCCGTCTACTTCTCCTCTTGCTTGTTGGCCCACATGCTCTCTAATACATAAAATCCTAAAAACAAATTCCACCTTCCTTCTTCCCGCTAAACCAATATACTCATCTGCAAGTCTGTGTTGTAGATGAATTTTCTCTGCTCCCTCCTAAAATCTGTTCTGTTCTCATGGGAAGTAATTCCATTTCTTCTCCTCCCTCAAATTAGTGCCTCAGTCTTTCCCAGTTTGTCACCAGCCTCTGCTCCTGGTCTTTGTTCCCATTTACAGAAATGTATGAAAAATGATTGCTTGTATCTATGGTCTCTAATTTCTTTTTTCTCCAATCACTCTTAAATCTACTCTAATCAACCTTTTCACCTCAATCTATAAAAACTGTTTTGTCAAGACCACCAATAACTTCCATGTTGCTAACGCAACATTCACTTTGTGGTGCTTCTGTTACATGACCTATCACTATCATTTGACTCTGTCATTCATTTCCTGGTGCTTTTTTTTTTTTTTAAGATTTTATTTATTTATTTGAGAGAGAAAGAAAGAGAGCATGAGAGGGGAGAAGGTCAGAGGGAGAAGCAGACTCCCAGCAGAGCTGGGAGCCCGATGTGGGACTCGATCCCGGGACTCCGGGATCATGACCTGAGCTAAAGGCAGTCGCCCAACCAACTGAGCCACCCAGGCGCCCCCTGGCGCTTTGATATCCATTCTGCACTTATCCTTCAGGACACTCCACTTTCGTGATTTTCCTGCCACCTCACTCATAGCTCTTTTTCAGTCCTCTCTTTTCATTCCTTTTTTCTCCCTCAGCTTGCAACAATGAAGTGTTACAAGTTTGTTTCTTGGCCTTCCTCTCTATCTATATACCCAACATCTATAACTCAAAACGTCCTAAACTGATCTGATCACCATCCCTCATGCAAAACTCACTACTGCTACTGTGTTAATGTTAGGAGTTGATGATGACGCCATCCTTCAAGTTGCTCAGACCAAAATGCTTGAGTCATCCTTGAATCTTTTTTGAAACCTTACATCTCACATCCTATCTTACTAGAAATTCTATTGCCTCTACTTTCAAAATATATCCACAAGCTGACTAGTTCTCACCATCTCCACTGTCTCTATACTGGTCTAAGCCACCATCATATTTTACCTGTATTACTGTGCTGACTAGTTCTCACCATCTCCACTGTCTCTATACTGGTCTAAGCCACCATCATATTTTGCCTATATTACTGTGCTATCCTAGTAACTAGTTCCCCCGCCTCCACCTTTGCCTTCATGTAGTCCATTCTCTACAGAGAAGCCAGAAAATCCATAGTATTATGCAATTTCTCTGCCCCAAATCCTCCAGTGGTTCCCTCTTCAATCAGAGTGAAAACCAAAATTCATTTTTTTTTTTGAGAGAGAGAGAGAGAAAGAGAGAGACAGCGCAAGCAGGGGGTGGGGTATAAGGAGGGGAGAAGAATCTTAAGCAGGCCCCACACCCTGCCTAGAGCCCATGGAAGGGCTCCGATTTAATGACCCTAGGATCATGACCTGAGCCGAAACCAAGAGTCAGATGCTTACCTGAGAGACCCAGGTGCCCCAAAAAACCAAAATTCTTAAGATGATCTAATGAGGTCCTACACGGCATAGGACTTCCCTATCGACATTACATACTTCTCTCACCACATTTCCTACTAGTCTCTCCCTTTCTCACTCTGCTCCAGCTACACTGACCCCCTAGTTGTTACTCCAAAATGCCAGGTATTCTCCCACTCTAGGAACAACATATCTCAGTCAACTACTATCACACCTAATACATAGTAGACAGTCAATAAATATGGTTGCATATGTAAATGAAAGAGAAGAGTTTTTGAGTTACAAAGAAATAACATTATGAAAGTATCTAAAGCCAGAAGAGCTTGGCATATTCAAAAAGTCAAGTGAAAGGAGACAAAAAGTTTCAGTATCAGGATTTTCATCACTTAGAGCCTGTAGGCCTTAGTAAGGGTTATGGAGTTTATATTTTAAGTGTGATGGCGAGATACTGAAGATATTTCAATGGAACTTATATGCTTCCATTTATGCTTAATAGGGATCCCTCTGACAGTTTGATGGAGATTTGACTATAGGCTGATAAGGCCAAAGCAGGAAGGTGAGTTAGGAGCTTATTACAATGATCCAAAGAGGGAGGATGATGTCTTAGATTATTAAGATGGAATTAGTGGAAGTGGAACAAAGTGTATTACTCTAGGTAATTTTTTTTAAATGGCCCAAATAAAATTAATTTGTTCAGAAAGTTTTAAAAATTTCATTTTGAACCATGAGCTCCTGAGTTATGCTTGCAAATAACTTCAAAAACTTGTCACAATAAAAACATTGAAGTATGTTTTTTCTACTTTGATGTGTGCCATGAAAGATAAGTCAAAGTCATGATTTTGGAGAATCAAAACTATAATCTACATTCCGGAAAAAGTCCTACAAATTTTAAAAGGAAATGCACAAGGCTATTTGAAAGAGTACTCCATAAATAACATGGGTTTTTTTGGCCTCCATAACTCAAAGTTTCTCTTCAATTAAGTCTCACAGATTAATGGACTTTTTGAAGTTACTTGAGGAAAATTATCCAAAAAACCATTTTTTTATTTTTCTGGTGAAAAATAATTTAGCCAGCTGGACTTAGTTTAGATGATTCCAATTTTGTCAGCAACATCCAGAGCTTCATAGTCAAGAGCCAGTCAAACATATACCTTCTTCTCTGCATCGGGCCTGATCAGGGTGTTGACCCTGGCCTTATCAATGCCATAGAGCTTTCTCACAGTCTGTTTGATCTGGTGCTTGTTCGCCTTGACATCCACAATGAAAACAAGTGTGGTGTTGCCTTATGTTTTCTTCATGGCTGTGAGGGGGGAATTTGAGGGCATAGTGGCCATGCTTGTTTCTCCTGGGGGCGCTCTTTCAAGGATATTAGGGCTGCCTTCGGAGATGCAGTGTCAGAACGTAGGTGATGTGTGGCTCTTGTGTGTGACTGGGGGTGCCTTTCAGCACAGCTTTCTTGGCCTTCGAAGCCTGTGCTTTGGCTGTGTGAGGGGCAGGAGCCTCTTTCTTCACTTTTGCTGTCACCTTTGTGAAAGAAGGCTTATTCCAGCCAAATGATTTGACAATAGAACAGAGACTTTATTGTTTTCCCCAAGTGGTTAAAATTCAATATGTAGATTCATTCTGAAGTTATTCCAGGAAAATGCTTTAAAATTTTCACTTTTACAGGAACCTTAGTGTTTCTGACCCTCCTTTACTAGCCAGGGTCTCAATACTAGTGCAAGTTATAGAAGAAAATGGGAACAAGTCTCCCTTTTCATATAATAATAGCTACGACTTATCGAGAACTACATACCAGGCACTGTGCTAAGAGTTCTTCCTTTATTTTTAACATCTAATCCTCTACAACAATACTTTGAAATAGGAACTATTCACATGCTATGGGTGAAAAACCTAACTCAGAGAGAGTAAGTAACTTAACCAACACCACACATTCTAGATGCTGACGTTGTGACTTGAATAAAATCTAACTTGGCCCGTTTTCTTTGCATTTCAATAAAATCTTACAACTCCTGAACCTTTCTATAAATGTACTTAAGTCAAGTAATATATAATACATTCCTAGGGCTTCCTTGCCAGTTATATCTTAAGAAAAACCAACTGTATCAGCCTAAGTTCTACTATCAATTTTCAAAATAATGTCCTTCAGGAAACAAATTGAGGGTTGCTGCGGGGGGAAGGAGGGTTAGTATGGCTGGGTGATGGACATTGGGGAGGGTATGTGCTATGCTGAGCTCTGTGAATTGTGTAAGACTGATGATTCACAGACCTGTACCCCTGAAACAAATAATACATTATATGTTAATTAAAAATAAATAATGTACAGGGCACCTGGGTGGCTCAGTGGGTTAAGCCTCAGGTCATGATCTCAGGGTCCTGGGATCAAGCCCCACATCGGGCTCTCTTCGCAGCGGGGAGCCTGCTTCCCCCTCTCTCTCTGCCTGCCTCTCTGCCTACTTGTGATCTCTCTCTGTCAAATAAATAAATAAAATCTTTTTAAAAAAATTATAATGTCCTTCATTAGCAGTGCAACGAAATTTATGATGGTATCTGAAAAACAGAAGGAAATACTTATGAAGCTAGATGATGTAGGGTCAAACTGAATGCCACCAAATTAACAGCCACTGGGGGTTCTATGACAAATCCAAATCAGATAGAACTATTTATAGTGCATTTATTTTACCCATCTAATTAGCAAAAAAAAATAACCATTACATTGCGACTTAGCTATTATTTTTCATTTTTTAGGTAATTTTGTAATTTAATGATAGAACAATTTAATGATAGAATTGGAAATCTTGAATTCCATGTGGAGTTCTAATAGACGATATCAAGTAAATCATACCCTCTCTGAATTTCAACTATTTCTAATGGATAAAATCTAGTGGGAGGAATGTCAATGCTTTTGAAATGCTTTCGAGGGAGCAGGTCTTAGAAAAATATTTTCTTATATCATTGTTACTCATGCCATTCCACCTTTGGTTTTTCTGCCCCTGTAACCCTTATTTTGGTATCACATAAGACTTGGTGAAAAATACTTGATGATGCCTGGTAATGTTGGGATTCAAGCTGTTAAATTTTACAGCACTTTCTGAGAATTATCACCAATTAACACCTCTTTTCAGGAAGAATGCTTCGTCAGTTCCCTAATCAGTTAAAAAAGCATCTTCCTCTGAACAAAGTTCAAATAGGCATATATACCAACAGTTCTTCACTTAGGTCAGTTTTATTTATTTTTACTGGTGGTATTACAATTAACATGTAGGAATGGCGGGTAAAGAAATTTTCCAGACATGAATCTCACTGCTACTCATAAAGTTAGCTCTAGTTCACTTTATAAAACATGTCTGCAGAAATCTGCTACTGAGAATAGCATGCTGCAGAATTAGGCATAATGGGATTAACTACTTATCTGGATGACTATGATAAGTATTTCCTTTTGACAAATATATTTCACTAGTTTAATATACCTGTGTTCTATTCCTCACTATTGTTATATATCCAACGTATATTGGACATAACTGGAGATCTGTACTGTCACTGACCACTGCAGACAAGAAAGCTAGTGCTGGCAATTTTATTTTATTTTTTTAAGATTTTATTTATTTATTTACGAGAGAAGGAGAAAGAGAGAGCAGGGGGAAAAGCAGAGGGACAGGGACAAGTAGATTCGCTGCTGAGTACACAGATGGATGTGTGGAGACGGATGGGGGGCGGGGGGGGGGGCTTGATCTCACAACTCTGAGATCAGGACCTAAGGTGAAATCAAAGAGTCAGTAGCTTAACCAACTGAGCCACCCAGGCACCCCACATGCTGGCAATTTTATACCTGCTCTTTTATGTTCCTATGTACCAGGGATGGTGCTGTGGGATGGGGATACAGCAATGAACAAAACACAGTCCTTACAATCGATAATATTGTAACAACTTTGTATGGTGGCAAGATGGTAACTAGATTTATGGTGGTGGTCATTTCATAATGTACATAAATATCAGATCACTATGTTGTACACCTGAAACTCATACCACATTGTATGTCAATTATTCTTCAGTTAAAAAGACACAGTCCTTATCCTCATGAAACTTAAAATATGGGAACAGGGAAAATGAATAATCATTGCACGGGCCTGTGAAAATTCTGAAGGAAAAAGGATGGAAATCTTATATTCAAATTTCAAAGTGCAAATTACAGAGTAAGAAATTTTAGACAGCTCCCAGTAGATAAATTCATATTTCAGTAAATCATGGAAGTGGAATATAAAGTTTAAGAAAGAATAAAAAATGGACATAGAGGGGCGCCTGGGTGGCTCAGTGGGTTAAGCCTCTGCCTTCGGCTCAGGTCATGATCTCAGGGTCCTGGAATCGAGCACCACATCAGGCTCTCTGCTCAGTGGGGAGCCTGCTTCCCCCTCTCCTGCTGCCTACCTCTCTGCCTACTTGTGATCTCTTTCTCTCTGTCAAATAAATAAATAAAATCTTTAAAAAAAAAAAAATGGGCATAGATGAAGCAGGAAACCAACAAAACAAAACTGGAAACCGAACAAACCAACAAACCAACAAACCAAACTGGAAACACGCAACATAATACAAACAACGTAAATTCAGACAACAAACTGGTGGTGGCCAGAAGGGAGTGGGGTGGGAGAGATGGGTGAAATAGGTAAAGGGGATTAAGAAGAATAAATTTCCATTTATAGAACATATAAGTCATGGGTATGAACGATGCAGCATGAGGAATAGTAAATAATATCAATGGCATTGTATGGTAACAGATACTGACTGCACTGATCATGCTAAGCATAGCTTAATTTGTAGTGTTGTCCAATCAGTACATTGTGCACCTGAAACTATATACAGCATTGTATGTCAACTATACTTCAGTAATAAACAAACAATTCAAGTTGCATTCAAAACAGGGTACTTGCCTAGCAGATTTGAGGTAGCAGCTCCAATCCCCTTATTCAAATGCGTATGAAAAGGCCTTTAAAATGCCTAAAAACTCAAAACAACACTAAAACATAAGATAAATGGGCAAATAAAGATCACATGCACAGGACTTTTCACCATGTATAAGGCAGATGGACTCAGACTTAGAAACAATAAAATCTATACAACTTTTACCTCACGAAATAGAGTCTGCTTAAATGTGCTCACTAGTCAAAGAAACTTTGTCGCCCCATCAACGACCGACCTTTGGTCAGAATCACAGGGTCCGTACAACCAGCACGTCGGGCAACAATCACTTCATTACACAGAAAAAATTTTTGAGGCAATAAAGAATGGAATGAATCAATCATGTAAATATAGCAGTCAAACACAGGTTTGAAATACTCAAGTCTGAATGCAGAGGAAAAGGTCAGACGCAAAAAATGATAGAGAAGATAATAGACATGTACAAAGGAGGACGGAGATCTATTATACGGATTCTCTATTTTAAGTTTTTTTAAAAAAAGACCAAGTCAGTGGGGCCTAGGTGGCATAGTTGGTTAAGCATCCAACTCTTTTGGCTCAGGTCTCAGTCTCAGGGTTGTGAGATCAAGCTCTGCATGGGGCTCAGCGTGAAACCTGCTTAAGATTCTCTTCTCCCTCTGCCCCTTCCCCCCATCTCTCTTTCTCTCTCTCTCTAAAATAAACAAATCTTTAAGGGAAAAAAAAAGGAGGTGAAATGGGAATTAAGAAACAAGTAATAAATAAAATAAACACAATCCAAAGGACGCCTGGGTGGCTCAGTCAGTTAAGCCTCTGCCTTCAGCTCAGGTCATGATCTCAGGGTCCTGAGAGCAAGTCCTACATCTGGCTCCCTGCTCCCTCTTCAGCGGGGAGTCTGCTGCTTCTCTCTCTCCCCCTACCCCTCTCCCCTACTCGTGCTCTTTTCTCTCTCTGTCTCATATAAATAAATGGAATCTTAAAAATAAAAAAAATTTAAAAACCCACAATCCAAGTAGAAAATTTCTTGATGTCATAAAAGTAACCAACAAAAAACAAAAAAAAGCAGAGTACAGAGGTTGAAATATTTAATCAAGTTTCAGGCAAAATCAGTGTAAAAAGGTCTACACCTTAACTAATCTTCGCATGAAGTTGAAATTGAAATGCTTGAGGCACAAAAAAAAAAAAGTTTGCCACAGTTGGACATAAATTAGGCTGGCATCACACTCTGTCTCAACAGTATGAAATGACAGAAGCAGCTAAGGATGTTTCTATACAGTTTGAAGATAAAACTTTGTGATCCAAGAATTAAATATACATTCATATTCCATCACTGAGGGGGAAAAGAATATTATATTCAGATATAGAAGTGCTCAGAAATCATGCTCCTCATATACACACTGGAGAAAAGAAACAGAAACAAACACTCCAAGATGTGCTATACCTGACCAAAGGCACGGAAAATAAGGACTTTAAGGGCTGGAAGTGAGTTCCCAAGTTGCTAAGGGAGGAGAAAAACCTAATTTGATATAAATTTTTTTTTAAAAATTAGCTGTCAATGTTAAACACTATTTTTTTTTTAAGATTTTATTTATTTATTTGACAGAGAGAAAGAGATCACAAGTAGGCAGAGAGACAGGCAGAGAGAGAGGGAGAAGCAGGCTCCCTGCTGAGCAGAGAGTCTGATGCGGGGCTCGATCCCAGGACCCTGAGATCATGACCTGAGCTGAAGGCAGAGGCTTAATCCACTGAGCCACCCAGGCGCCCCTATATGTATTTTTTAATATACCTCCTCATTGGAATTGATATCTTAACTTTGGTTCTTCCAGTATTTGATCATAGTGGATCTCTCCATTTATCTTCATCTACTTCAATTTCTTTGCCTAATGCTTTTTTGTAGTTTTCTGTTTAGAGATCTTTCATATCATTTGTTAAATATATTTCTTTTTTTTTGTTAAATATATTTCTAATTATTATTTTCTTAATGTTATTGTAGATGGGGTTTTCAAATTTTTACTTTCCAATTGTTTGGTTCTAGTATAGAGAAATACAATTGATTGCGGGTTTTTTTGTTTGTTAGTTTGTTTTTTTGTGTTTATTTTGTATCCAGTCAGTAATCTTGCTAATTTCACTCATTTGTAGTGGTCCTTTTATACATTCATTAGAATTTTCTACATAAACAATCATGTCTGCCTATTGACACTTTGACCACCTTTTTTATAGGTTTTTTTCCATGTGCTCTAATATGTGATCTTTAAAAACTAAGTCTATTCTTGGTCTTTGTTAGTACTATTTGCTATTGTATACTAAGTTCAATTTATCGCTTTATATCCTATATGATCAAAAATAGTGTTGGGGTGCCTGAGTGGCTCAGTGGGTTAAGCCTCTGCCTTCGGCTCAGGTCATGATCTCAGGGTCCTGCGATTGAGCTCCGCATCGGGCTCTCTGCTCAGCGGGGAGCCTGTTTCCCCCTCTCTCTCTGCCTACTTGTCATCTCTCTCTCTCTCTGTCAAATAAATAAATAAAATCTTTAAAAATAAAAAAGAATGGACACCTACATTTTCTCTCCCACAGCACTCTACTAGGCTCTCACACCATACTATTGAGTTACCTTAAGGAAGCTAATATTGGGAAGGCAGTGTTAATGTAGTTTATCAGTAGAAACTACTGTTTACCAATCTCTTCCCTTTTCATGCATGCATCCTTTTCTAGAGACATATAAAATCTTAAAATAGAGGGAGGCGGAGGCGACGCGCAGGAGGGAAGATGGAAGACTACCAGGCTGTGGAGGAGACTGCTTTTGTTGTTGACGAAGTGAGCAACATTGTAAAAGACGCTATAGAGAGTGCAATCGGCGGCAATGCCTAGCAGCACAGCAAAGTGAATCAGTGGACCACAAACGTAGTAGAACAAACTTTAAGCCAACTCACCAAGCTGGGAAAGCCATTTAAGTACATCGTGACCTGTGTGATTATGCAGAAGAAAAGAGCGGGGTTACACACGGCAAGTTCCTGCTTCTGGGGCAGCTCTACCGACGGCAGCTGCACCGGGCAGTGGGAGAACAAGACCACGTACTGCATCGTCAGCGCCTTCGGCCTGTCCACCTGAGGCTCTCGGCCCCCGCCCCCGCCTGCGCACTCCTCTCCCCACCGCCCGCGGGCTCCGGCCAGCACCTTCCTCCTCCTCTCTCTCGCTGGGCTCCCGGCGTAGGCCACAGCCAGGTGACTGCCATGGTCTGTGAACGGCACCGCCGGGTCCGAGGACTGTCATCCTGGGTGCTCAGGCCTCTGCTGCCACTCTCTTAACTCTGAATATTTCTTTTCAAAGGTGTTAAAAACTGAAATCTGCTAGTTTGGAACTTTCTCTACTCTCTGAATGACTGGGATACACTAATTTTCCATACTTTGTACTTTGGTTAGAATAACAAATTATTCCACTTTGAAAAAAATTAAAATAAAAAATAAACAAAAGAAAACAATAAGCAACAGCCTTTGGACACCATTTCAACATATCCCAATTCCCACTCGATTCTAATGTGGAGTGCTAGAGTTCACGTTTTATTTGCTATCTGTAACCATTTACTCTGTGATCCCTTTTCTTTGCCGAAAGCACTGGAAACTAGATACATTTGATTCCCTTTCTCTATCATTCGTCCTTTTTAAGAATTATAGCACCATATAACTGCAGGCTTTCTGGATGTCTTTCAATTCTGTGTATGTGCCAAGATCTCTCCCACCTGGAAGTTGTTTTCCAACGTTAAAATAAAGAACAGAGACCTGACTTAAAAATTCCCTGGGCAGAAAAAAAAACCGTTTACTCACACAAACAAAGCTTAATTTAGCTAATTTGGCAAGACCAACTTTAACTGGGTCATTTCTTGCTCATGCTTCTGGAAAACAGAGGCAAACTTAAACTTTCCCAAGGTTGATAGGAAGTAACCACTGACCAGTTCCCTAGCATCTGAAGACAATTCTAATATTATAATCAATCACCGTTAAGAATAAACAGAGAGTCATCGCCCACTCAGTATATGAGCTTCTTTATGCCAACATACCCCCTGAGCCTCATTCCATTTTTTGGTCTGAGTGCTCCTGGTTGGCAAACTGTCTTGTTGGTGTAGGCACTATTAACTTTTACTACTTCAGTGATTCATTGGTCTTGTTATTTATAAACTTTTGATATTTTATGGTATACGAAGTACGATCCAAAGAACACCCTCTGAGGCCAGTGAACAAACAGGTGCTGATACCCGCAGAGCCCACTGACGTCACTGCTTTCTTGCTGATCCTGGAATTTGAGGCTAAGTCTCTACTGGATCTGAACTCTATTCTCTTTGCGTTTTGAGCTTTCCGACTTGATTGTGCATTAATGCTTGGTGAAGCTTCTTGGTGGTTAAGTCACTCCATTCTTTTCAAAAAAGGGGAGAACTTGTGATTCCCTGTGTTTTAGAACAACTGTTGGAAAACAGGTCCCCCTCATAATTAAGAGGTCTTGGGAAAGCTGAAGGCCAAGATAAGCTGGTCTATTGACCTGGACCTTGTGCCTTTTTGGAAAATGGGTGAACTTTTGGAATTGTTGTGGCCATTTTGGGGAAATTTTAACTTAGGCAAGTCTACCTTAAGGAGCATCCTTAAAAGAGAGGATTTCAAACCTCTCAGAGACAATGGGATGCATTCTTTGATTGGTATGCAGAAGCTTCTAAAAGACAAAATGACTCCAAAAATAGCTCTAAAAAGATCCTCACCGCATGCAAATAAAAAAAAAAATCTTTGGTAAAATATTTTGGCCATCCAAACAGGGACAATTAGTCCATCTGCCAGAAACACAATTTGGACCCAACTGTTCTTTAGAGTTTTGTACCCCCTGAGATGTGGCTAAATTTTTCCAAACAAAAGCTTTAGGATCTCTGTGTTTGTCTATATATTTATGTATGTCTATATATGTATGTTATAGATACGTAGTATTTTTTTCCCTCTAGATGGTGTTGCCAAAATTAATTGTAAAGAGCTCTATTTAACTGGATTAAAGAAAATTAAGCATTTACATGAATCAAATATACTCAGAAATATAGAAACTAACCCAAATGATTTTCAAGTTCACATAATCTGGGATAATCTTTGATAAATAAAATTAGTTTAAGTTTGTTGGTTTAATAAAAACAGACATGTCTCAGGAGTTGTCAATGTTAAATGCAATGCAAACGTACAACTTTTTCCACCTGGGTTTACTACTAATCAAATAAATTTATGCCACCTCTACATACATCTTCAAAATTCTTCAACAATAACTTAAGATGTTGGTTAGCCGTTTAATGTCTAATCCGAGCACAACTGTTATAAGCAAGTAATTTAATGTAAATAAGTTTACACTAAGTTAAATTAAATATGGGTATTCATTGAATACCTATATCATTTCCAAATAAGATAAACAATAAATTCTAAAGACAAGTTTATCTACTTTGGCTCTTAAAATTTTTGCAGAGAGAAAAAGATATGTGGGTCTATTAATAAATCTGTTCTATACCACACTGAAAGTTTGGCTATGAAGAATATACTTGCATAAATTGTGAAAAATATTTATAAATAAGCCACTCCACAATTGCTTACTTCAGTTTTCACTAGGAATTAAGGATTCTAAGGGTTAAAAATTCTAATTAATATATGCAATTAAGGGGTGCCTGGGTGGTTCAGTGGGTTAAGTGTCTGTCTTCAGTTCAGGTCATGATCCCAGGGTCTTGGGATTGAGCCCCACATCAGGCTCCCGGCTCAGCGGATTGTCTGTTTCTCCCTCTGCCCTTCACTCTGCACATGTGCACGTGCTCTCTCTCTATCTCAAATAAATAAATAAAATCTTTAAAATATATACACATATATTTTAATATATATGTGTATATATTAATATATATATAATTAATATAATTAATATAAATAATAATTAAAACTATTAGAAATAACTGTGAAAGAAAATGACTAGATATGGAAAATAAAAAGTGTTTTTTGGATTAGAAAAGGTATAAAGGACATGGGGGGGAATCGTTCTTGTAGTTTGGTAAGGAAAAAAAGAAAGTAATTTTGTCATGAAGTAAAATTATTCCAGAATAAGAAAGGAAAAAAGATAGGACAGAAGATAAATGGAGGGGCGCCTGGGTGGCTCAGTCGTTAAGCGTCTGCCTTCGGCTCAGATCATGATCCCTGGGTCCTGGGATCGAGCTCCGCATTACGCTCCCTGCTCAGCAAGAAGCCTGCTTCTCCCTCACCCACTCCCCCTGCTTGTGTTCCCTCTCTCGCTGTGTCTCTGTCAAATAAATAAATAAAATCTTTAAAAAAAAGAAAGGAACATAAATAGATACATAAGGTTGTGAAAAGGAATTCTGAGAAAGGGATTTTATGTGTGGTTAAGCTACAGCTGGAATGGATTTAAGTTAAAAAAAGAGCTTTAATATCAAAAGTATTATACTGGTATGAAATTGGAACGTGGCTTTCTCTTTGCTAAAATTTTTTTAGATGATTAATCTGCTCTTTTTTTTTGAGGGAGATAGAATAGGCAAGTGGGGGTGGGAGCAGAGCACAGGAAGAGGGAGAGAGAATCCCAAGCAAGCCCCAAGCCTAGGCACAGAGCCCAGATGCGAGGCTTGATCTCACAACCCTGAGATCTGGACCTGACCTGAAGAGACCGACAAGTAACAAACTGAGCCGCCAAGGTGCCCCTATTAATCTGCTCTTAAGAAATTACAAGCAAAGGTTTTTCTTTACATTTAATGTGATCTGCCTAGGAAACAAACATTCTTTGTCTTATAAAAATTATTTCCTGTGCTTCACATTGTCCTTATGAGGTCTTTGATTACTTAGAGGGGAAAAAACCTGAGTCTTTTCAATATTATAAGAGCTAACCTGAGTCTTTTCAATATTATAAGAGCTAATGGTTTTTTGTTTTGTTTTTTTTTTTACAACTATGTAGCTTTCTGTATTTCCCTTTGAAATCTTTCAATTGTCAGTTTGGGTAAATGGATAATTAAGTCAATGCATCATTTCGTGTCTGTATGAACTCGCACCAGATCATTGATCATGGCTATTTTTTTTAATTAAAGATTTTATCCACCCTTCTGAGAGAGAGAGAGAGAGAGGGGCACAAGCGGGAGGAAGGACAGGTGGAGAGGGACAAACAGACTCCCTTCTGAGACTGGAGCCCGCCAAGGGGCTGGATCCCAGGACCACAGGATCATGACCTGAGCCAAAGTCAGTTGCTTAACTGAGACACCCCGGTGCCCCCATAGCTATTTTTAAAGTTTTTTGTCATTTACAATTACTTTTTTACTCTGATTCTTTTGTAAAACTGTTCATGAAAAAATGCTTCATCTTCAAAGAGATCCATGAAAAAGAATGTGACAAGTACTCTAAAATGCAAGTTTCTATTAACTTTAAGATCATAACATTGAACTGGATAAGAATGGCACCTGGCTGGTTCAGTAGATAGGTGCAACTCTTTTTTAAGATTGATTTATTTATTTTAGAGAGAGAAAGAGCACGAGCGGGAGGGGCAGAGAGACTCTCAAGCAGTCCATGCTGAGTGCAGAGCCCACAACAGGGTTCGATTTCAGGGTCCTAAGATCAGGACCTAAACTGAAACCCCCAAGTCAGGTGCTCAATGGACTGCACCACCCTGGTGCCCCCTGGCGCTTGCAACTCTTTATCTCAGGGTTGTGAGCTCAAGCCCCATGGTGGGCATGGAGCCTACTTTAAAAAAAAAAAATCTAAAACTTTAATGGAAAACTAATTGATGCATAAAGCTGCTAACCCCACGGTCAAGGAAAACAAGAATTAATCACGTAAGACCGAATGAAACGATGAAGAGGACTGTAATTTTTATGGCTTCATTGAAAACACAGCTAGTTTCTTAATGTCTTGTTTTCCAAATTTAAAGAACCCCTTTTTCTATTTTTCCAATAAAAATTAGAAGGATTTTTATTTCCAAGTGTTTTTCAAGAAAGTAAAATTAACACAATGTAAATCAGAATGTGTAATTAATAAATTCAACAACAAACCGAAGTGATTTTGTTCTGTAAAACCAAGCCATTTGGTACAGGCTACCAATGTTTCAAATGGTGGAGCCTCTCCTGTCTTTCACTTCCTTCAGGCATCTGATGGCCAACTTGACTGTGGCTCCAGAAGGGATGCGATAGCTCCAGGCACCCCCGTCTACCATTTTCCCACAGGAACCCCAGTGTCAGGTCGCCATTTTTTCATCTGGGTTTTGCCATAGAAGGAGCAAGTATACTGGGTGTGCTGGCTTATTTTCTATTTTCTTCTTATTTTCCTGAGGGAGGTACCATACGTAACAGGTCCTGTATTTAGAGACACTTCCGACCTTCTTGGAGCGTTTCTCTAAGTCACCACAAACTAAGCCCAAGCCCAGGAAGCTGTTTCCTCTTTTATGCTGCTTATAACTCACAGCAATTTGGTAAAGTGTATCTTTGCAACAAAGGTTAAAACATTTATCTTTTTCTTCCTACCTGATCCCTCCGGAATTCAGAAACTCTCACTAAATATTGTTATTTCTTTCATGACAATATGTGTATTTGCATAAGTTCAGTAAGAATCTGTCCTTGTAAGGGACATAATACAAGTCTTTTGCTTCGCTTCCTAGCCTCAAGAGGCTTTTGAAAGTCCAATTTGAGATTCCTTATGAAAAGTTCTAGCACAGAAAATTCTAAAAAGCCTGTATGGTCAATCACTATTCTTGCTGCAGGCCAAGTTTATTGAAACCAGATTAGATCCGCAAACAAATTAGTCTTACTGTGGTTATCTTTGACAGAAATGGGGATGATTACAGAGAGAAATATATTTCAGTAATACGCCTTTGTTGATCTCAGATCCTAGTGCTGTTTATTGTGTTTGAGGTTGTATTTTCTACCTATAAGCTGGACTGGATCCTGAATTCTAGTTTCCTTTAATATTTGCCTAGAACCGATCAAAGTAACATTTCCAATTTTCTCCCACTATTCTGACTTGGAGTCACTATGAAACTAACACTGCCCTCTTCCTTAAGCCATGCGTGCTCAAGCTGGACAACTTGATATAAACTTGAGAGAAATCACAACAGCACCATTGGCTATGTGGACAATTAGAAAGATCACCGGAGACATTCACTGTGCAAACCCAGAAAACGTGTCATATTGCCACTGCCAGCCCTCACTCTGACTGAAGATGCTTTGAACCCAACATCTAGAAATTTTTTTAACTGAATTTATAATTTGCTCAAACTATTAACTTTTGTTTTTTGTTTCCTTTTTAAAATTATTTATTTATTTATTTCAGGGGAGGCGGGGAAGGGGCAGAGGGAGAGGAAGAGAAAGAATCTCAAGCAGCCTCTACACTGAGCTCGGAGCCAAAGGCAGGGCTCCATCTCATGACCCTGAGATCATGACCTGAGCAGAAACCATTAGTGAGACACTCCCAGGCGCCTGTTTTCTTGTTTCTATAGAAATGCCTCTAGTTAAATGGTGTAATTGCTCACATCAGAGAGGACTAATTTAGGTGGAAAGTCACCTGCAACACTGCCTCGTGAAATAAAACACCCTCCTATTGCTCATGTCCTCAGTAGTCATGTGACCACGTGTCTAATACATTATGTGGTACCCATATAAATAACTTTTAAAAAATTATAACGCATTTGAGTTATATGATTGGCTAAATCTTGGCTCCTCGGAATCTCTGCTCTGGGAGATTTCTCAGTCCCTGGCTGTTGTTCTCCTTATCGTCATAATGACCGCCCCAGTGCTAATCCAGTCTGCCTCTCCATTTGCCCCTCCCCGCACTCGCTGGCGCTCTCTGACATAAATAAATAAAATCGTTTAAAGAAAAGAAAAAAGAAAATTCTAATATAGCCAATCACCGTGAAGAATAAACAGTCACTGCCTCCTCACTACTTAAGCTGCTTTATAACAACACCCCCCTGAGCCTCATTCCATGTTTTGGATGGCGTGCTCCTGGTTGGCAAACTGTCTTTTCAGTGCGCGCACAATAAACTTCTACTAAGTACTACTTGAGTGATTCATTCATTTTACTTCTGTTATTTGTAAACTTCGACGCAAATGTCTCCTCTTTGCCTGGAACTCTCTTCTCCCTACTCACAGGGTCAACTCCAACTTAAATTCTTATTAGCTGTATTTACACCTAACTTCAGGTCTTTATTCAAAGACCTTTGCTTACCTTTCCAGTTGAACTCTTCTCAGCCGACCTTATCTCAAGTTTTAATCCAACTCCTCCTATGCCCCCAACACCAGCATTTCATCTTGCCCTTCCTGGTTTTATGTTTTTCTCCTGAGTAATTATCATACACAAACATCTATTTTTAAAATCTTTGTCAACTTGTTTGTGATTTGCTTCCCCCACTTTCACGTCAACTCCACGAGGGCAATGTTTTCTGTTTCTTCTGTTTCTACGGTATCCTTAGGGCTTCAAAAGTGTCTGGTATGAAATAAATACTTGATGAATTGAATACCAAATGCATTTCTCATTCATTCGTTCATTCACTCATTCATTCGACAAATACTTATTAAACACTTGATGTTGCAAACACTATGCTAGGTACTGGGGATACGGTGGGGAAGACCTGACATCACCACTACATTTCAACCACTTATATCTGCAGGTACAAACCAGCCAAGTAAAGAAACATTTACAGTAACGTGCAACCTTAGAATATGACAGGGAAAAAAAAAAAAGAATATGACAGGGAGAAGTAAGCACAAGCACAATGCGGGGGCACATTAGAGGAGCATTTGATCTAGCCTGTGGGGCCGGAAGACACATCTGGGGCCGGAAGACACATCTGGGACCTGAAGAACAAGACCTGAAGTAAATGAAGGAGTTAATCATGCGGATATCTAAAGCAGATCGTCTGAACTCGGGGTCGGCAAACCCTTCTCTGTGAAGAGCCAGATAGTAAATATTTTAAGCTTATGGGTCACATATTATATTATATTATGCACTTCATCTCATTTCTTTTCTTGTCTGGCTTATCTCTTCCAACAGTAGTTGAGGCCAATGAGGTTGTTATTGAAATAATCAGACCTACTGATGTTCAGAAACAGCCCAACTCACCCAGGATATTCTTGAAGATACCTCCATGGACTGAATTGTATCCTCTTAAAATGCATATGTTGAACCCTTAACCCCCAGTGTGACTGTATTTGGAATAGGGTCGATAAGGAGATAATTAAGGTTAAATGAGGTCCCAAAGGTGGGGCCCTGATCCAACAGGATTAGTGTCCTTATAAGAGAGATGAAGGACCTCTCTCTGTGCACATTCACTCCCCCCCTCAAAAAAAGGCCATGTGAGCACACAGCAAGAAGGCAGGCAGTCACCTACACACCAGGAAAAGAGGTCTCACCAGAAACTGACCAAGTTGGCACCTGAATGTGACATGTCCTTCTTCCACAACTGTGAGAAAATAAACTGCTGTTGATTAAGCCAACCAACCTATGGTATATTGTTATAGGAACCTAAGGAGACAAGACAGATGCTCCTCAGAGGAAAGCTGAGCTGGCATCCTCTAGCATACTATGCTATCAAAGTTGATCTTTGGCCTTTCAAAAGTCTCCCCCCGCCACCACCACCCCTGCTTCCTGGATATCACAAATCCCCTTCAAGGCAGCACTTACTCTTTTTATTTTCTCGCGGAGTCACTCAATTAATCCTAATAGTCTCTGACTACCTACTATTGCCCTCTCATTTGGGGGGAGCTTGTAAACCCAGTGTGTAAAAAGCAGCAGATGTTATTTCAGAGATCACATTACTCATTCTGACGTAGTGGGATCTATTCTCAGTCAAGGAAGTCACCCTTAAAACTGCTGCCTGTCCAACGTGTCTTTCTTTTCTAGGCCCATGCGACTCTTTGGGGAAGGTGACATAACGAACAGGCAAGGCACATGCGTGACTGCTGACTCTGACAGAGAAACTAGCAGAGCTGAAAGCTAAGTCGATGAATGGAGCAGAAGAGCTTGTTAACAGCCCAGAAGTCACACCGAGATGCTGCGAAGACTGTCTGGGAGCTGTCAAAGACAGATTGGGAAGTGTGCATAGCATCTTGCTTGTCTTGACTTTAGAGCTGCTGTGAATGATCCACTTCATAATATTCTTGGGGAGTCCTGGGTAAGCAGCATGGGCCCTCGAAGTGTTGCCTGTATTAAAATGGAAAACACATCGTACTAGATCTGAATAAGCAAGAGGTATGTTTCTTCTATGATCTGAAAAGTGCTTGCTGGAAAGTCATTGCACTCCACGGTCCTCCTGTCTGTCTGCTCTTTGGGGTAGGACCTGGAGATTCATTGCCCTGACCAATGCTATGGGATGACTACAGGATGTTTAGAAGGTGTAAATTATGACCTCAACTCACTTTATGATTTTGTCCCCAAACTCCTAAGGAAGGCCTGATGGTAAAGTAGTAACAATGTTTGTCAAAGAGGAGAAAGGATTTCCCCATGAGAGGTATCTTCTTTTCAAAAAGCAGTCCTCTCTGGAAATTTAGATTTCTCCCACTAATGTCGGAAGCGCACAGATCATTTCTGGAATTTTTGGAGATCAACTTACATTCTATTGATATTCTCTACATCAGACATAGGACATTCCTTTAAAAAAAAAAAGATTTTACTTATTTGTTTGACATAGAGAGAGAGAGAGCGCAAGCAGGGGGAGTGGTATGCAGAGGGAGAGAGAGAAGCAGGCTCCCCACTGAGCAGGAATACTGATGGGGGGCAGATAGAGGTCATTCTTAACTTTCAAATAGATTTGCCACAGACAAATTTTCAACAAATTAATCAGCTGTTTTCAATAAATTAATAATACTTTAGAACCAAAATGATGTAAGATTGTAAAGTAACGAAACTTATTTCTTACATGGCCAAAGAATTAGCTCTGATGGGACTTTCCAAAGGGACCCCCAAGAAAGGTTGGGGCAAAAGCAGGACAGAATGTATAAACATGAAGCTTCCCAATGAGCCTCCTCACATTGGGAAGAATTGATACATTCGGATCATTTTCTTTTATAATCAAAATGTATTTGAGCTCGGTGGTTTTATCCAAGTAATAATAGGTCGTGTTGGGGTGATCAGAAGGAGGAGCCAGAATGCTACCAGAGGTCATGGTAGGGAATTCAGATTTATTCTAAATAGAAGAAAAGCTATTGGTTTTAAGCAGGAGTGACACGTCCTGTATTACTTTTATGCTCTGGTGCAAATGGATTAGAGGGGAGCTGAGTGTATCTACGGATGAAGTTTTGTTGTGGCCCCGGTAAAAGATGATAGCAGCTGGGTCAGTGGCAATAGAGTCTGAGAAAAGTAAGCAGAATTAAGAGATATATAGGAAATAAAACTAAAGAGTTAACACAGCTTAACATTTATAGCACTGTCTCTTCTATGTCCCTCAGTGTTCACGGATAGTATTGAGCCAAAATGCAGATTAATTTGCTGTTTAGCTAGCTTAACAAAAAGGCAAACCTGAGTGAATGGTCGAGCTGCATAAACTACGGGTTTGTATGATTAATATACTTATTTATACACAGTGGTGAGCAACTAGTGATTTTAAAACAGTGGTTCATAAAACAGAAGAGTAGGGCTTAGGATATTCCTATTAACATTGCAGATATATTTGAATAGATATAGTCTGTCATGCCTGACAATTTATGTATAAATTTAGATTCAAAGTGAGCCTCAGCTTCCATTTGAGCAGAGTGCTTTTTATAGTGATTGCTAATTTGGCAGGATTCACTCTTTGGTGGGCGTTCTTGATAAAGTGTTTCTTTGAATGGAAACGTTCCTAATTAATTTCTCTGTGAATGATTCTTCCCTGGTATCAGCTGTCGCTGTGGCCCTGATTCCTTCTCACGATGACAAGCTGACCTGTTATTAATTATTTTTAGTTAGAAGTGCTAACGCTACCACTTGGAACTTTGTCCTGGAATAGGGAGCCCCAGTTGGCACCCACATATGCCGAGATGAACCTGTCATCTACACTGGAAGGTTTGGAGATGCCCTGGCTCCCTGGCTCTGACTGTCCAGGGGGCAGCCTTCTACATCCCCGTGCTCTGTCCACCCTGGGCAGCTGGGGCACCGGCACTGAAATTTTCAGTTCGTGGAGGCTCGTTCATCCAGGCTGAGTTCCTGATTGGAAAGGTAGGCTTCGAGGTGCCCTACACGGCAAGGTCATTTCACTTTCAGACAAAAATCAGTTCCAGGGGTTTAAAGGCCATTCCCAGGGAAACACACTTGGGAGGTTGCAGCCGAGTGCTGTCTCAAAGATGACACAACTATCATTCCATCCAAAGAAGGGAAACGAGATAGGGAATCACATAGCACGTAACAAAGGGAATCACATAACACGTAACAAAGCAAGCGGTTGTTGTCACAGTCACACAGACGCTTTTCTTATCAATATAAGGAAACTATCTGTGACCAAAAAAAATCCTATGCAGTAAGCCCACCCGCCATTGCCTCTTCCTGTGCTCGCAGGAAGAGCACGTTTCCCCAGTCTCTGTATAGTTTTTGTGGGGACCATGTGACTGAGTTCTGGTTAGTGGAAATGATACCTCTACTGTGATGCACATTAAGAGTGAAAGTGTCTTCTCTAAGCTGCTTCCCTCACAACTTTGGGCAAAATGGACACAGAGCCTTCAGTGATGGCAGCAGGACAAAATGACCGAGACAGAAATCCCTGAGTCACTTAGCAGAAGGGACTCATTGGACTGTGGTATAAGAAATGCATCTGTTTTGAGTCACTGATGTTCGGGGGGGGGGGGTTATTTCTTATCTCAGCATATCCTGGATAAAGTAATACCTTTAGATAATAATAACAATACTACTACAACTAATAATAATAATCACAGCAGCAGTTACGGCTTTCGTGGACCATATGATATGTCTGGGCATGGTGCTGAGCACTTTACAAAAAAGGTATCTCATTATCTTCACACACAAAATCTTCCAGGTCAATATAACACTTCTCATTCCATAAATTAAGAAGCTGACTCAGGAAAGAAAATTATCGGCCCAAGGTCTCACAGCCTATTTGCCTGGTTCTAAATTTATTCTTTTCACTCTATGACAGCTGCCCCCAAGTATTCATCCTTCAATGCTGTTACCGTATTTCATAGGCAAATTTTCACTGTTGGAACTTCCTAGTGTCAAGGATTCAGTCTTACAAAAATGCTAGGAACAATCTGGAATAAATGGATCAAACAAAATACTGGACCAAATATATAAAGGAACATAGCACCAGGTGTCTTTCCAATACAAATGCCACTAAAATCCGCTCCAGAAAGTATGATCAAGATCAAAATTCTTGATGGTTCCTGCAGCTATTTTCATTTTAAAAACCACAGCAGCCAAAAGCAGCTGTTATCAACGGATTGGAAGAGCACAGCAGACACAGTTGATTTCTAGGAAGCCATCAGAAAGGCACATAGTTCCTAAACCAGCATTCTGATTTCTTGTCATAGATGATATGTTTACGGGAACCACAAGCTGAAAAGGATAGAAACATTTAACTTGCATCTGAAATGCTGACTTTTAATTTAGATAATATTTAGTAGCTCTGACAAATGGTCATCACATATGTAAAATATTAATTTTTCAGTCTGTTTGATTATTAAGAGAAAATTCATGATATGTTAAGAGAAATTAATGTGTATCTACTTAGAATTTTACCTGACATTCTGCAGGATGATGGGTCCAAAGAGATTTGTTTTTAATGTAAAGTGTGAATATAAACACATAAAATGTAATTCCTTTTTTTTTTTTTTTTTCCCAATCAGTCTTAGGAGCCATTTCCCATTCAAGAATTCCCAAAGCATTTTGAGCAATGCACCATCACTGGAATATGTGGGTATTCTCCCAGGGGGATGACTTAGAAGGATAGCACTCATTTAGATGTATCAATTCTGGTTTGTTTGCTTTTAAAATGTCCACAATTATTTTTACTCATGTCTGCTCTGTGCTCTTATATGTCTTTGTAATGCCTATTTGCAGATTTTCCTTAAAATAAATGTAGTGTTGAGAAAAAATGCCTTTGAAGTATCAGGTTGGAGATACTCTTTCCCAATTAATGGAGCTAAGATAGCATTAAAAGTTACTTCCTATTTGAGGTGTATAAATAGGATTCATGCTGAGTGTTGGCAGGCTGGTATAATGGGAACTTCAGACACTTCGGTTCTAGAACTGGCTTGGCTTTGTAAGAACATCAAGGAAGTGCGACTAAACCACTTAATAATGCCATCCATTCACTCCTTCCTTCACTCCTTCCTTCCTTCCTTCCTTCCCTTACCTACCTTCTATTTTTTAAAACAAAATGAAAAGCTCACTAGACTCCAGTCACTTCAGGAGTTATAAAAATTGGTCCAACGGGGCGCCTGGGTGGCTCAGTGGGTTAAAGCCTCTGCCTTCGGCTCAGGTCATGATCTCAGGGCCCTGGGATCGAGCCCCGCATCAGGCTCCCTGCTCAGCGGGGAGCCTGCTTCCCCCTCTCTCTCTGCCTGCCTCTGCCTACTTGTGATCTCTCTCTCTCTGTCAAATAAATAAATAAAATCTTTAAAAAAAAAAACAAAATTTGGTCCAACACAGTCCCTTTCCCAGAAAGTGCTTTCAGATAAGGGAATAAAATTCCAAACTTTCTTCAACTTTAAAAACCTGCCCTATTGACCTTATCCATGCATGGTGAGAATCTAATGAAAGGGCTTATGTGAAAGTGTTCTGTGAATCCTAAGTTGCTGAGCACATATATGGGTGTTAACGTGAGACCCTGTACAGACAATACAGTGGCACCGAAACTGGGATGTTGATACAGGAAATATTTTTCTCCTTATGTGGCCAGTTTGTTAGTTTCATTTTCGGGACTTGGTAACATTGAGGTGGGGCAAAGGGAGGAATAAAGACATAGACTAATGGCCAATGAGGGTGAAAAGATGAGAGGGGACTTCACAGAGAAATTGAAAATGATCAGGCTGTTTCTATCCATTTTTCCTTCTCGCCCCCCCATTCTTCTCTCCCTTTCTCAACCCCAATAACCACCCTTCATCTTCTTTTACTGAGGATACACTGTCTCTTCTCTGCGTTCCTCTCTTCACATCAGCCTTGTTCTTGCGTCTCCGCGGACTGCTTTCACTGTGCGCACATACAGGTGTGCTCCCGAGTCTACGGGGCTTTTCCCAGTAGTTAAGAGCCTGGACTCGGGAGCCAGGATGCCTGGGCTGAAATCCTGAATCTGTCGTTTCCATCTGTGTCACTTCAGTCAAGCCACTTAACTCCTCCGTTCCTCCACTTCCTCACTGTAAAGTGGGGGGATAACCTACCTTCTAGTGGGTTGAGGTGAAGAGGAATTACATTAATTTATACAAAAATACTTCGAAGAGTGCCTGCCTCCTAATAAGGGCTTCGCTGAGTATTTTATACCATCATTTATTTCATAAGTTAGGCTCCCCACAGATAATCCAGAATTAATTAATTTAATTAATCCAGAATTAAAATTCTTCAGCCAATTTTAATTTCCCAAAGAGGAGACTATCTGTTCAGCTCTGACGCTGAACTTCCTACAAGAGCTTGACCAACTCCCTTCCACAACGGGCCTTTCGTTTCCTTGAACATCAAATGAGAATGTTGGATTTGATGCATTCCGAAGATCCCTGCTAGCATTAGGATTCTGTGATTCTATGAACTGGCTCCCTCTTATTTGACAGACTAATACATGCATTAAATCTCATTGACTATGTAATTCCTTTATAAATAATATGCTTAAATAGCTCAGTTCCAAAAGTAAAGATAAACTTCAATCATAACAGATAAAAATATATTCTCAAGTTCCCCACTCGATGTACTGTCCTCTCAGGGGGAGGACGTTAAAATTAGCTACAGTTCTGTAAGGCTCTAAGACAGAAGGCATTGATCTGGCACACCGAATACACCCCACAATAAATATGCATTTGCTTAGAGGCTGAAGCAGTTTGGGAAGGACTA
Organism: Potos flavus; assembly: GCA_028534135.1. Taxonomy (NCBI): domain Eukaryota; kingdom Metazoa; phylum Chordata; class Mammalia; order Carnivora; family Procyonidae; genus Potos; species Potos flavus. Next base: position 8,810,253 of record CM052901.1, on the reverse strand, counting down.
GCTGGAAGAATTAAAATGGAAAGGGAAATTCGTTAAGAGTAAGTGAGGGAGGAATGAAGAATGAACGATCTGCATGGTTTCCTTCGGTCTCTCCCAGGAGAGCAGATGAACCTGGCAGTATGGTGATTATTCCGCAAACTGATGAGCTCAGTAGAGAGGGGTAAGTATAAGTAAACGTGACTGCATTTTTCACTTTGCACCATTTTGTTTCCAAAAGGGAAACATCCCTTCTGGCTATCACATTCTCTTGCTACATATACAACACCAAAGGCCATTACAAATTACTAAGTTGTTTAGTGCAAGGCCCTACTGTGGTGAGATTTTCAGAGCTTCCGGATCCAAGGCTTTGCCAGTTAACAAAAGGAAATGCTTCACTAGCTAAAGCTAATAGAGGTTCCTTTCTCCCGCTAAAGCTCCAAGCTTCACAGGGAAATGAAAGTGCCCACCTAGGCAGGGGCTGGGGGAATGTGTGTGTGCGTGTATGTCTGTATGGATAGGTGTATACTGAATGTTTTCAAAGGCACTGCAGACTAGAGAGCTCCAAAAATATTTGCGGTTCCTCAAATGTTTTCATTTCATAAGTGCTTCCATGTGCTCTTCTTTTTCATTGAGTCACTCATGGATTAGTTATCTTAGCCAAGTAACATTGAACTCTGAATACATGTATAAAAGAGTTCATAAAAAGGCCATGGTCAATGGCAACAGTAAACGGGATTTTGTTGCAACCATTTCAAAGATCTCAACTGAGTTTTGTCTCCTCCTAAATGCAGACCTAGTATAAGCACTAATCACACATTTAAATTTATTATTATGTCAAAAATACATGTGGGGAGTAACTGCTTAGTGGGTGCAGGATTTCCTCTTGGAGCGATGACATGTTGTGGGACTAGATCAAATTGGTGGTTGCACCACATTGTGAAGGGGCTAAAGGCCACTGGAGGGTAAACTTTAAAATGGTTCATTAATGTTACACCTTAATAAAAACAGATAAATAACAAAAATGGAGTCTGATGAAGTGAATAGTTTGCAGTTCTGAATGAAGTGTAAAGCTATCATCCTGCTCCTGTTGAATGTCTGTCTATAAAAGCATAATTTAAAACAGTCCCTCTAGGGCGCGCCTGGGTGGCTCAGCCATTAGGCGTCTGCTTTTGGCTGAGGTCATGATCCCAGGGTCCTGGGATGGAGCCACGCATCTGACTCCCTGCTCAGTGGGGAGCCTGCTTCTCCCCGCTTGTGCTCTATCTCACTATCTCTCTCTCAAATAAATAAAATATTTTTTAAATAAAAATAAATAAAAAATAAAACAGTCCCTCCCTGTTGCTAAACTGACAAAGCTACTTCCTTCGCCAAGTGGCATCTACAGGCACATGCTGGATTTTTTTTTCCTTCCCCTGATCCCTTAATGATTACTCTGCTGATGGAAGCTGGCTTAATACAGCAGGGTTGAAGCAGTGTGTAACAGCAGACCAGGAGCACTGGTGGGACTGACTAGTAGTAAAGCCCAGAGCGAGTCCTAGCTCCCTTTTTTCATACACAGTCGCCTGATCTGTGCAGGAAGGAAGTGAACTAGATGATCTTTAAGAGCCTTTCTTTTTCTAAAATTAGGGTATTCTGTCATCTCTGTAAAGAGCTTTTTAATAACCAGTACCACAGTGTACTTATTCTAGGTATCGAATGGATGCTTAGGGTAGGGTTACGGTTCCTTCATTTGTTGATTTTACTTTTTTTCATCTGTTAATTTTAGACTACGTTTTCGCAGAGCTAAAGTAAAATTAAGTTCTGGATTGTTTTACCAAATACAAGGTTGCAGGTGGTTGTAAAAGATAAAGATGAATGATGATTAAAGGCATGGATTCTGGAACTTGAGCCAGAAATAAGGTAGAAAATTGGGCAAGTTATTAAGAAAAGGTCTGCTTCCCCTACTGTGTAAATGAGAAGATAGAGAATCAGAGTTAAAAGGACTTGTACAAGGTTATACAGCTGGTAATTGACGGAGGCACAATTTTATATGATGCCAGAAGCTTTCCACTTAAGACCTTCCCTCTTATATTCTTTCGGTCAATCGTTCATTCAGTTTCCAAATATATTTAGACTCTACTAGTGTCAGACACCAGGATAAGCTCTGAGATAGAACAGTACAAGAATGTAAGCGGTCCGGCCCTGACGGAACACAGTCCAGTGGAGAAAATGAAAGTTAACAAATAATTATATAAATAAAAAATCAAGGGCACTTGGGTGTCTCAGTCAGTTAAGCATCTGTCTGCCTTTGGCTCATGTCATGGTCCTGTGGTCCTGGGATGGAGCCCCACATCCAGCTCCCTGCTCGGCAGGGAGCCTGCTTCTCCCTCTGCCCCTTCCCCTGGTCTTGCTCTCTCTATGCCTCTCTCTCGTGCGTGTTCTCTCTAAAATAAATAAATAAAATCTTGAAAAAAAAAAGAAATCAAAAACAGTGATAAGTACTACGAAGAAATGCTAGAGGACGTTAGGAGACAGTAACAATGCTTACTTAATTTAGATTGGGACTTCTTGAGGACTTAGAGAAATTCTATTTATGCTGTGATATGAAGGACAGGCAGAAGACAGGCAAGGCAAGAGTAATGGGAAAAAGTGGTCCAGGCAGAAAGAACAGCATGTATGAAGGTTTTGGAACAGATAAAACTTCCCTCCTTTAAGAAAAGAAAGAGGAACAATGTAGCTCAAGTGCGGCTAGCCAGAGAGCTAATAAATAAGAATAAACGCGGAGATATTCCTATCATCTTCGTGAGGCTATTCAACATCCTATTATGTGCAGTGCTTTCAATTTAACCCACTAATGGCTCCCAGTGGACACCATATAGAATCATGTGTCTCAATCACGTGTCTCAATCACGTGTCTCTTGTGTCTCAATTCCTTTGCTCAACATGCTATGACAGGTTCTTAGAGTTTGTTCATTTGCACCGCTGTATGCTAGTTCATTTCGTCATTATACTACAATATATGTATGTATTCTATTTGTTGATGTACTGAACTTTCAACTATTGAGTTCTTACAAATAATGCTACTATGGACATGCCTGTACATGTCTTTTAATAGAAATACACATTCATTTGGGGGGGGTGGTATACATCCAGGAATAGTATTTCTCAGATAATGGAGTTTTCCTACACTCAGCTTTAGTATATATACTCAGTGTTCCAAAATAGTTGTAACAATTTACACTTCTGCCAGTGACGTAGACGAATCCGGGTGGCTCATTGTCTTCCCCAATACTTGGAATTGCCAATTTTTTTCATTTTAGTTACCTTGAGGTAGAGTGATATCACACGGAGTTTCAATATACATTTGAGTAATTGAAGTATCATTTTCACATGTTTCTTGGTCATTTGCATATCTTCCTTTGTAACACGCCTATTTTGGTCACTTTTCTTTTGGATTGTTTGCCCTTTTTTTCTTTGTAATTCTTCATATAGTTTGGATTTGTGTCTTTTGTTGAATATATATTGCAAATACCTTTCCCAATGTTGGAGCTTACTCCTTCACTCTTTTAAGTGTGAATTTTGTAGAGCAGAAATTCTAAATTTTAATAAGGTACATTGTATCAATGTTTTTATGCACGGAAAATACTACTTGTGTAATGTTGAAGAAACATTAGCATACTCCAGATCATGAAGGTATTCTGCCATGCTTGCTCTCAAATGCTTTATTGTGTTGTTGTTGTTTTTTAAATAGACTCTAAGCCCAACGTGGAGCTCGAACTCAGGACCCCAAGATCAACAGTTGCATGCTCTTCCAGCTGAGCCAACCAGGCTCCTCTCAAATGCTTTATTGTTTAACTTTCACTTTTAGATCTATATTAGACTTGGAATTCATTTTTAGGTATCAAATGAGATACTGTTTACATATGGGTAGTTAATTGGCCCGGTACCACCTACTAAAAATAGCAAATTTTTCCTACTACACTGTACAGGCACTTTGCCATAAACCAAGTTAACATATATGTCTGGGGCACTCTCTGGGCTCTCCACTGGGCTATTTTTTTTTTAATCATTGCACAGAGACCACACTGTCCAAATTACTATGGATTTCTAATTCTTGATAACTACAAATGTATATATTCCAGCTTTGATTTTCTTCACCATATTTTGATACTCTTAGCTAATCTTGTTCCACTGTATTTTCATATAAGTTGTAGAATTACCACACTCACTCATACACACATACACACACACGTGCATGCGCGCGCGCACACACACACACACACACACACATACACTCTCCCCTTGCTAGAATTGTTATTGAAATTTTATTTAACTTTGGGAGATTTTATAACATTGGACCTTTTATTTTTTTTTTAACTTTTTAAAAGATTTTATTTATTTATTTGTCAAGAGACAGAGAGCGAGCACAAGCCACAGGGAGAGGCAGAAGGACAAGCAGACTCCATGCTGACCAGGGAGCCCAATGCGAGACTCGATCCCAGGACCATGGGATCATGACCTGAGCCAAAGGCAAACAAATAACCGGCTGAGCCACCCAGGCGCCCCAACACTGGGTCTTTTAATCCATGACAGTGGTAGATCCTGGGGTGCCTGGCTGGCTCAGTTGGTAGAGTATGCGACTCTTGATCTCAGGGCTCTAAGTTTGAGCCCCACACTGGATGTAGAGATTATGTAAACATAAAATCTTTGAAAAAAAAATGGTAGATCCTTCACTTTATATTTATCAATTTATCTCATTAGTGTTTTGGAGTTTTCACTGAAGGATAGTTATGTTTTCTTTAAATTCATTACTAGATATTTATATTTTTAAATACTCTCCTTAATGACATTTTTATTTTTTCCTAATCATTTGATATTTGCTCTATAGAAATACCATTGCTTTATAGATTTTCTTTTTATTTTTTAAGATTTTATTTATTTGACAGAGAGAGAGATCACAAGTAGGCAGAGAGGCAGGCAGAGAGAGGGGGAAGCAGGCACCCTGCTGAGCAGGGAGCCCGATACGGGGCTTGATCCCAGGACCCTGAGATCATGACCGAGCCTAAGGCAGAGGCTTTAACCCACTGAGCCACTCAGGCACCCCTAGAAATACCATTGCTTTATTATCACTATTGACCTTGCACTTAGCATCATTTCCAAATTCTATTAATTCTAAGAATTTGTCTGAAGATAGGATTCTTTATTCATACATATGTAATTATATCACCTGCAAAAAACATGATTTATTTCTTCCTTTCAAATCCTTATGAGGTTTATTTATTTTCCTTGCTTTTTGCACTGGCTACCACCGTCAATAAAATGTTAAATAGAACTAGTGATAAAAAAAAAAAAAGAACTAGTGATAAGAGCCTTTAGTTTTAGTCCTAATATCACAATGGAGGCATTAAAATCACAGTGAAGTATTACATTTGCTATGCATTTTTACTTTTTTCTGTAGACACTCTTTTCAGATTAAGGAAATTCCCTTATATTCTTGGATTTATAAGAATTGTTAACATGTATTGGTTTTGACTTTTATCAAATACTTTTTCCCGCATTTATAGAGATTTTTCTTGTTTTCTGTTAACACAGTAAATTAAATTGATAGATTTTGCAAAGGTAAACAACACATAGTCCTAGAATAAAACCTATAGGTCCCTATGTATTATCTTCTTTATTACTAGGATAAATTTGGTACTATTTTGCTTATGGTATTGAATCTATTTTCATAAGATATAATGACACAATTTCTTTTCTAGTAATATCCTTGTCAAATGTTGGTACTAAGGTTATTCTAGACTTACAAAAAGAGTTGGCAAATATTCCCTCAGCCTATATCCTCTGGAAGTGTTTGTATAAAGTAGTTTATTTTTTTCTCATCTAAACATTTGAAAGAATTCACTAATGAAGCCATATGGGATTGAGCTTTAGCTTGTAGGAATATTGTTAATAACAAGTCCAATGTCTATAGAAATTCAGATTTCTTATTTCTTCTTACATCTTATTTAGTAAATTGTGTGCATGGTTTAAGAATCTGTCCATTTTATCTAAAAGTTCAAAAGGATTAAATATTAGTCATAATATCTTCGTATCATCTGGTATACTCCTTTATCTTTATAATTTAATACTTTCTGCTTTCATTAGATTTCATTTGCAGCGACTTGCCTAACTTCTTGACATGGATACTTAGATATTTTATTTTCAGCCTTTGTCCTCTCTAATAGACACACGTATTAGTTTCCTATCATTGCTCTAACAAATTATCACAAGCACAGTGGTTTAAAACAACACAAATTGAATACTGATCAACGTTCACGATTACCCCTTTCTTACTCCCTGCTCTGCCCTGACCCCACATTAGTCAGGCTTCTGTTGTCCCCACCGGCACCTGAACTTTGGCTTTTCCCCAACCCTGAACAAACCTGAAAATGCAGATCACGCCGCCTTTATCAGCTCACTGAGGAACAGCTGACACACAGCAACCTACAGCCACACTCCCTCAACTCCCAACTTCTCCTTATTTACTGCTTACCCAACACCCCCCACCCCATGTAAAAGAGAAGCCTTTCTGTGTTTGATCTTGAGATACTTGGATATTGCTGTGATGGGAACCTTCTCCCTATTGCAATAATCCTTTGAAATGAAGTCTTTTCTTACCTAATTATCTAAGTGTAGATTTGTTTTGACAGTTTTGGGTGCCATGACTTAATTCGAGCGCTGTCTACTTGCTGGGCTCTGCTGTCTTCACTCAGGCATTTATGCGAGGTTCTCAGACCCTTTGTGTCCTTCCCGGTTGGGGAAATAGGATTCACAAGTTAAATTCCAAGTCCTTATCCAGTCCCCTAGACATTTATTGGAACACAATAGTGGGGTACTTTGATTTTGGTTTTATTAAATGGGGGTTCTTCCTGGTATTTTCCTGCTTAATTCCTGGACAGAAGTTTTTTGGAGCTTTTTTTAAGGGGGGTTTTAATACATGATTCTACACTGAGCAAGACTCTGATTTCAGGGCTGTTTTGTGAGGTCTCTCCTTCTTTTAACCCCCCTTAACCTTCCCTTTAGCTACCTTGAATCATTTGATCTGTCTTTATTCAATATCTCCACCTCCTCTACCCTTCTATCCACTCTGGCCATAGCTTTCTTTTCCCGCCCCAGCCCCTCAACTCCCAATAGTCATTAGAACTTTATGTCTCTCTACCCCCAATCACTGAGGTCCTCAGAGACACTAAAAGCCATCACCTAAAGATAAAATCACTTAAAACTAACTGGAAATACTGTATAATGTACCCCCTCAGATGTGCCTTGCAGACACAAGGCTGCTTGGTGTCTCCTCAGTCCCTCACCCCAAATTTGATCCACAGCCTCCGTAAGATTACACCCCTGAGGAAAAAATCCTGGTATCCTCCACAAATGTGGTTGTGAACATTTTAGCCATATTGAGCAGGTAACCTCAACCTGTCCCATCTGCCAGAAACACAATCCTACTAAATTATAGAAGCAGGGCCAAAATGAGAGCCAATATTTTTATATATACCAGTGAGTTTTATATTTCTGTGTGAAAGCTATAAACTATTTGTATCTATCTGTATGTTTATGTTTGTGTGTATGTATATTAAAATTCTCAGAAGTGGATAAAACTGAACTTCTTTTTTTTTTTTTTAAAGATTTTATTTATTTATTTATTTGTCAGAGAGAGAAAGCGAGCACAAGCAGGGGGAGCGGCAGGCAGAGCAGGCAGAGGGAGAAGCAGGCTCCCTGCCGAGCAAGGAGCCCGATGTGGGACTCGATCCCAGGACCCTAGGATCATGACCTGAGCCGAAGGCAGCCGCTTAACCAACTGAGCCACCCAGGCGTCCCTAAAACTGAACTTCTAATATTTCCACATATTTAAAAAAAGCATTCTGGGGCTCCTGGCTGGCTCAGTCAGTAGAGCACGTGACTCTCAATCTTGGGGTTGTAGCTCCGAGCCCCACATTGAGTACAGACATTACTTAAAAAAATAAAATCTTTAAAAAAAATTTTTTTTTCATAAAAATTAACCCAAATGTTTTAAGAATTCAAGTTCACAAACTTTAGGTAAATTGTTGGCAAATAAGACTAGTTTAATATTGTTAGTTTAATAAAAACAGCTAGGTCTTTGGGGCACCTGAGTGGCTCAGTTGGTTAAGGAACTGCCTTTGGCTCACCAGGGTCCTGGGATCAAGCTTCCCCTCAGGCTCAGGGAGCCTGCTTCTCCCTCTCCCTCTGCCACTGCCCCTGCTTGTGCTCTCCTGCTCTCTCTGTCAAATAAATAAATAAAATCTTAAAAAAAAAAAAAAAAGCTGGGTCTTCTGTTATCAACATTACATTGATATATTTTTCTTACAGTTGGGCTTGGGCTTATTCTTCCTTTTTTTTAAAAAAGATATTTATGTATGTATGTATGTATGTATTTGACAGAGGGAGACACAGTGAGAGAGGGAACACAAGCAGGGGGAGTGGCAGAGGGAGAAACAGGCTCTCCACTGGGCAGGGAGCCGGATGCAGGGGCTTGATCCCAGGACCCAGAGATCACCACCTGAGCCGAAAGCAAACGCTTAAGGAATGAACCACCCAGGCGCCCCGGGCTTATTCTTCCCGAACTTAATTCAAGTTTACTGATCAAATAAGTTAGCATTTTGTCTACTAGATATTTACGATAATGTAAAACGTAAATTTGTGTTTAAATAAACTGACTCATTCTTCTGACAAAATTTATTTCAATGGCAATTATGTTTAAGTTAAGCTTAAAAAAGTTTTTGGGTATCCTTCTGGTAACTTACCTTTAGATTTATGCTAAATGAAGTTAAATATTATGTATTATTAAATATCTAGACCATTTCTAAGATAAAATACTGAAACATGAACTCAGAATAAGTTTTAATTTTTATAACATTTTATATGGTATAGAGAGGCTACACATATTTGGATCTGTTAATAAACATGTTCTTTTTGCCACATTGAGAGAGTACACTACAAGGAAGTACATACTTTTAAAAACTACGAGTTGGGGAACCTGGGTGGCTCAGTCATTAAGCGTCTGCCTTCAGCTCCCAGATCCCAGGGTCCTGGGATCGAGATCTGCATTGAGCCCTGCATTGCATTGAGCCCTGCATCGGGCTCCCAGCTCTGCAGGAAGCCTGAGTCTCCCTCTCCCACTCCCCCTCCCCCCGCCCCCCCCCCCC